>JBBPBX010102952.1:0-11962 GCA_038048925.1 Garcialebias charrua | reverse complement strand
CACACACACACACCCCTACCCTGAAGGGGTCTTACTTACTACCAGCAAACCAAACTCTCACGGCGAATGAAAAACAAATCATTTTGATTGTTTTGATCTCATTTTTCATGAAATCATTCAAATCTCATTCTACTGTTAGTTCTGTAAGTTCAGTCTCTGGTCTGTTCTTGCAGTAAACCACAGATGCTGACAGATGTTCTGTGTTCCTCAGGACTGTGCAGCACAACGTTCACACAGTATGTTGTTGAGGAACCAGCACCTTCTGCGGCGAGCACCAACGCAGAAACACCGAGGGAAGACGTGATGAAGGAGCAGACGTCTTCATCGCAGACTCAGACTCCAGCTGCAGCCAGATGTGACGTGAAGGAGACGTCCCTTTAAAACATGTCCCAGTCGTCCTTGGCCTGTATCCTGGAGCAGAGTCTACAGCGCAGACCTGCTCCTCACACATCAGTTATTTATCCTCACGTGTAAGACTTCCTGAAAGACTTTTTCTACATGTTTTCCACTCTAACTGTTTTCCCACTCTAAGTGTTTTTGCGTACTCTGCACTGTTTGAGCCATTAGTACATCAGAACATTCAGCTCATTCAGGAGATCGGTGCTACAACGTTTGGTTTTGTTAACCTTTATACATTTTAAAATGCTGCATAAACCTTTATTTACTAATGTTTGTTTTTTCATTGAAATGAATGAAATCTCTTTAGCTCCTTAAAAAAATATACCGTATACAGTATTCTTTTTAAAACTGCTAAAGCATCCTGACTCTTTTTCTGTTGTCTTGTGCTGTTTTTTTTACTTTTAATTACTGTTTGCCTGCTTTTAGCTAGCCTTTTGCTACTTGCAGCCAGTGTTTTGCTGCTTACCTGTTAGTGAATATGTTTTATTTTATTTATTTATTTGTTTGTTTTTTGCCTTTTCGAGACCATTCTGCTTCGCCAAGTTTTAACTGCTCAGTTTTTCAGCGTGTTCAGCAGATTTCAGCAAAGCTGCTGCTTACTTAGCATTCACACTGCAAGTTCACGAGTGGTGGCACAGAGGCTAGAGAACATGAGCCTGTGCTCAGAAGGGTGCCGGTTCGATCCCCCGGACCGACAACATGAAAATGTGGTAAAGTTCATGTGCAGATTCGGTGTGAGATATGAAGCTGAGAAACGAGAACATGATCCTGTACATAAAATGTTGTTGTGTAAATATGTAACATTTAAAGATATGTGATAAATCACAAGGTCAAATAAATGTCAACTATTAAAATGTGTGGCGTGCTTCTAATGTTTCTTCACACACTGACATTTGAATCTGATTGTTCGTGTTTAAATAAACTTTAGGTGTTTGTTTCTAATTTTAGTCTATTCAAGAGAGTTAAAGATGCAGTCTGTAACTTTTCTAAAAAAAAAATATATATATATATTTTACATTTTTGGGCTCTAGTGGCCTTTATTGTAGAGGGAGAGGGCGAAACGGGTAGAGAGAGGGAAGACACTGCAGAAACAGCTCGTCGGGTCTGGGACGCGAACCCGCAACGCCTGTAGAGAGGCTCAGCCTCAATATGTGCCGCGCGCTTATCCCCCACACCAAAGCGCCGGCCCACTAAAAATATATTTTTTAACATATTTCTTCTGTCACTATCTCCTGACAGACTGATGTTAAAGTAATCTCTGAAAAAAACTTTAGTCCCCTTGCTTCTCTATGCGTTTATAAAAACACTAAAAAGAGCGCCCCGAGGTTAACCAGCCAATAAAAACAAGAGTTTTTATTCAGCCAATAAAGCTGCATTCCAGTTGTCCTCAACAGAGCTTCTCACACCCTAACCCACGCCCCCGCCTGTCCCAGCGCGCAGACAGCGCTCATCCGCGCATGTTCTCATTCAAAGAATTGCAAAGCGATGCAGGACTGTTTTATATGTGACACAAATGTATTAAATTCCCCTTCTTCATCCCTTATCTGGACTTTTCTTTTGTTTTTTTGCCTAAAGTTAAGTGATCGCTCCCTCCTCCTCTCCTCTCCCTCCGCTGAGTGCAATAAATGAGGAAATGACTGAGATTGTCACGAGCGAATTAAACTCAGGTTTTACATGGCTGCTCGAGTCCCTGTAGATTTCCTGGTGTTCTGGAGTGCTGGACCAGCGCTCCATGGTTTTTATTTTATTTTTTTAGAACGTTTTATTAGCATATAAACACAGAATATGCAGCGGTTCCGAGAGGACATGCAGCAGAGGCGGAGCTGATCGGAAGTTCAGCAGACCACGGGGGATCAGAGCCATATATGGCTCTGAGGGGGAGGGAGCAGAATACATAGTTCCCACACACGCCCCCAGTATTGCGCAATACCGGTTTCCGCACCACATCTAAAAGCGGAAAACGCGAGCAAGATGGCGAACAAGCAGACGCGAACTACCAGAGCAAATTATACGGACAAAAACACGAGCTACCACAGCTTCACCAAGGAACAAGAGCAAAATGGCAGTGGTCGGAGTTAAATGAGTTTGAGAAAGAAATCATGGCAGACGAATCGGACAACTAGTCACAAAGTAGTTACTCTGATATCATTAATTATTTAATTACTACGAGGAGCGCACACCGGCTTCACAGCACAGAGCTTCACAGCTTTAAATCCAAAAAAGATGTGTAAACTGTCTCAATCAGATCTAACCAGCTAAAAAAAGGTTTAACTAAAATAACACACAGCCAACAAACAGTCCAGGCTGAACACGGACCAGAACCAGCACTTTGAGTGTTACCGTGTTGGAAGTTAGCATGTTGTTAGCATCTGGAGCGGAGGGTCCGTCGAGCTCAGGTCGGACGGCGTGGATCCGTCGCGGCCGCGGGGGCACGTCCCATGGGACCGACGCGTCGCCCGCACGACTTGGCTCCCGTCCTCCTTCTCCCACTGGGACGGTCTCTGGCGAGACCGTGAGGAGGCCGTTGTCGCGTTAGCGAGATGCTAAGCTAACCACAGCATGCAAGACGGTGTTGCTAAATAATGAAGAAAAAAAAAAACAGCTCTAACACACAGACAGTTGTACTCTAACATTGTTTCACAAAATGATTTATGTAGAATATTTTGTTTACCGGCCAAAAGCACGAGGTCCTCTGAGCAGATACGAGAGAGCGATGGAGCTGCTGTGAGCTTCTCCGATGAGATAAATCCTTCACGTTTACTTTTTTTTTGATTAAGTGAAACCTGCGCGTTGCCCAAACGTCTACCCGACTGGAACACCCACTGACCCAACACGAAGTAACCATTGCAATTAATTAGAAATTAACAACAACAAAAAAACGTGAAAAATGAACATCCATTAGACCGCGCTGTCAGCTGCGCTGCCTCTTGGAATGAGAGTCCACCCGGAAGTTACATGGATGTGACGTCACATGGGAACTATGTATGCTTTCCCTGTTCAAAATTTTTCTAAGTGTTTTGGTCATACAGAAACTGCAGACAGCCGCTTTAACAGTTTGGGCTTAAATGTTACAAGAACAACGTATGAACAGATCCCTACAGTATAAATAGGTTTTATATCAGTGTTAGGTTTTCTTAGATAAAACCAGCAGAATGACATTGTCCATCACTCCAGATTCAGACCAGTAGCTGCCATTTATTTATGCAACACCTGACTGAATACTCAAGTAATGCCCCTTTTCCACCGGTCGGAGCGGGTTGGTTATTGCGTAATATTTGCGTGCCAGACGCCGCTGGACGCCATTTCCACCGGAGTTCCGAGCTGCGCCGCACCAGGATTTTGGTCACCCTGAGCAGGGTCTCTACCGCGCCGGGAGGAGAAGTCCGTGTGGACTGGAGCTGCTTTCACTGAAGCGAGGGAGCGAACACGGAAGACTTTACATGATTAACACGGTAAAAACAATTATTTATTTTTAAAATTATAGCAAAGATGGGTCTTCAGCTGAACGTGTCCTTAATAAATTCACGTAGTGCTCAAAACTGCAGGATTTTAAAAGTAGGATCGTCACGTGCACGTGCGCGCGTGTCGGGCGGCTTTATTTCGCTAAATAAACGGATATGAAAAATATATTTCATAGCTGACTTTATAGCACGAGGGTTCCTGAGCTTTACCGTTAACCCACAGAAGGGGTACAAAAAAGCTGTGGAAAAAGAACTACATGTGAGACGAACCGAATTGAGCCGATCTGATCCAACCCACACTGAGCGGTGGAAAAGGGGTACCGGTAGTTTTAGTGAGTGGATGAGTGAAAATTTTAAATTCAGTCTTTGTCCATTACGAATCAGAAAGAACAGCTAGCATGCATCAGAGAATGTTTTATTTTGGTTGCATAGTAGTAAAGTGGATATTATGTAACAACCAGGAAGTTGCAAGTTTGCCTCCTTGTTGGGGCATTCAGTTTGCATGTTCTATCTGTGCATGATAATGGACAGGTGTCTACACTGGTCCTGTTAGACCTCAGTGCTGCATTTGATACGGATGATCACAATATAGGGCGGCTGTGGCTGAGTGGTTAGAGCAGTCGTCCTCCATAGAATGATTCATTCATTTAGCTTTGTACAGATCTGAGTGTTGTATCAATGGTAAATGAGTCACAGATTGTGTTGTAAAGCGCTTGGAGTATCTCAATAAGATAGCAAGGCACTATACAAGTACAGTCCATTTAATTTTCTACTACAGAGACTTGAATATGATATTGGGAAATATGTTTAAATCAAATGTATCATAGATTTCTATTTGTAAATCCAAATAATGAACAGTCATCATATACTAAAGTTAGTCATGGAGTTCCTCAGGGTTCAGCGCTTGGACCAATACTCCTTACAGTACTATGGTTCCATTAGATAATGTTATTGAACAACATGGGATACATTTTCATTGTTATGCTAATGATGCACAATTATATTTGTCCATGAAACCCAATAAATCCAATCAGTTACTTACTTTGTAGACTACAAGCATGTCTTAAAGACATAAAAACCTGGATGACCCTTCATTTTATGCTTTCAAACTCAGACAAGACTGAGGTCTTGTTTTTTGGACGTGAGCATCTTAGAAGTTAATTTTTCAGTCTTTCGCCCTTCTTATGACATTAATCTGGCCTCCAGTTCTAAAGTTAAAAATCTTGGTGTTATTTTTTGATCAGGACATACTTTTATCCCCCACATTTAAAACATTACTAGAACTGCTTTCCACCTGCGTAATATCACTAAAATTAGAAACATCTTATCTAAAATATTATGCCGAAAAATTGGTTCATGCTTTCATTACATCTAGACAGGACTGTTGTAATGGTTTATTATCTGGGTGTCTAAATACTTCTTTAAAATGTCTTCAGTTAATCCAAAATGCTGCTGCCAGAGTCTTAACTGGAGTTAGTGGGAGATCACATCTCTCCAGTTTTAGCTTCTCTTCATTGGCTCCCTGTCAAATGTAGAATTGAATTCAAAATCCTATTTCTAACATACAAAGCTCTCAACAACCTAGTTCCATCTTATATTATAGATCTTGTTGTTCCATATTATACTAACAGAACACTTTGCTCTCAGACTGCAGGTTTACTCACTTTCCTATAGTTTCCAAAAACAAAATTGGAGGAAGATCTTTCAGTTCAGGCTCCTCTCTTGTGGAACTAACTTCCAGTTTCTGTCCATGAGGCTGACACATTGTCCAGTTTTAAGACTTTCCTTTTTGATAAATTCTCTATGCTGTCTTAAGCTTAGACTACTAGAGGACAAATTGACCTCATTAGCTTATTTCTTAGTTCATATCTTAGATTTTATTACTGTTTTTCTTTACATTTTATATTTTGTTGGATGTAACTAGGATCCTGTTTGTTCCATCCCTTGTACCACGTGTGATGTGAATGACTGTAAAGAAACCTTGACCGTGTTTGGCTAATTTTATTTTTTTTATTTTTTTATTTTTTTATTTTGTAATTAAATTTATTCATTTTACATTGAAACATAAAAAAGAAAAAACATTTCATAAATATGTGAAAAAAAGAATACATAAAATGAAAGGTGGCAGAAAGAAGAAGAATTCTTATTATGTCTGCCCCTTTTTTTCAAAAACAAAACAATTTCAAACAATCAATTCAAAACATAATCATTATAGAAATAACAGTTGAAAAGAGTAATTTTCACAATCAACAATAATTAGTATGTTAGACGCTTAACTAAAACTTTAGTATTTTGTTCATCCATCTTTAGTATTTTGTGAACAATTTAGATTTAATAATTTTTTTAAATTTAATCATAGAGTCAACATCTTTAGCATCAATTTCCAAAACATTCCATAATTCGATTCCCATATTTGAAATAAACCGTCCCTTTAAACTGGTCCTATACCTTGGCTTTATAAAAATTTCAGTTCCCTTTAAACTGTAACAGCTTTCTCTCTTAATGAAACACATTTGAATATTTGAGGGTAGCATATTCTTATGAGCCCTATACATTACTAACAAAATATTATAGTCCACCAAATCATAAAACTTCAGTACTTTCAGTTGTTTAAATAATATATTTGAGGGATGACAATAAGGTTTTCTAGAAATAATTCTCACAGCTCTCTTTTGTAAGATAAAAACTGAGTTTGTTAGAGTTTTACAAGCTTTCCCCCAAACCTCTAGCCTGGCCCTCGCCTTCCTGCACAGCTCCGCTCAATTCTCATTTCCCTTCACTGCGAAGTGAAGGACAGGGTCTGGTTTTAACCAGGCTACCAAACCTCCAGACAGTAAATTAAATGTGGAACAAAGATTGAATTATACAGTAAATAAAGAGCCCTATCATTCAACAAGTCTTTTAGTTTATACAACACAGCAATAGATTTAGATAATTTCATTTTAACAGAATTTATATGCTGTTTCCATGACATCTTGTCATCAATAATTACACCCAAGAATTTCACCTCATGTACTCTACGTAGCTCGACACCATCAATTGTGATAGAAAAATTATCAGTTTTTTTTATTACTAAATAACATATAATTAGTTTTGTCTAAGTTTTGTCTAACTTGTTTAATCCAGTTTGTAATTTAACAAGTTTCTCTGTATTATTTTATGGAACACCTTTTGTAATTTTCTGTTGTAAAGACTTGTTATATTTTGTTTTGTAAACTGTTAAATTATTAAGTTTGAAAAAAAAAAGAACATGACAGTAGTTTTTTTTAATGTCAAACTTTATTTCATACAACATAGGAGTGGGATGTGTCATATGTGTCGTCATAAAGTGACGTCATGAAAAAATCTTGTCTGATTGGTGGATTTACAAAGGCTGAACGCTGATTGGCTGCTGTGCCGGTCATATATATACTGTTCTGAGCAGAGCTCGTTCTTTCGCTCTCCTCATCTCAACAGCTGGCTGCGTCAAACCAATAGTTCTTTCTGTTCTGTAATCCGTCACCTTGAAACACGTAAGTTCAGCTCTCTTCACTAATGCGTTCCTGCTAATTCTGGGGTTTTCAACCTACTCGACTAATCACATTGCTCGTTGGAATGGTCTCGCGGTATGAAATATTTTGTAATCATTATTTGCCGACACTTATTAAAGGTTAGTGTTCGTATTAAATATGACAAGTTGGTATTTTAGTGCGCGGTACCGTCAGAAAGTGACGGCTCCGTGTGTCGGTGTGAGATGGGATTCTTCTGGAACCTTCCAGAATGTTCCAGAACGATGAGCACACTTCCGGTTATGTTCGAACAAAGCTCACTGTGCTTATTTTAACCGACTTGTGTGCTCAAGTGTTTCTACCGTCTGAAATAAACAGAATGTATTTATATTTAGCTTTTGAACAAAAAGTACTTAAATAAAAGCTTACGTCACGATGAGCGGTGTCACGTGGTGTCAGAAGACGCGGTGTTCTTTCAGCAGCGGCCTGCTGTACATGACTCAACCATCACGATGCTCTGCAAACGGCTAAAGATAAAATAATATTAATATACAAACATCATGCACTGCTTGACGCAGCAGAGGTACAAATGTGAGATGAGACACATTTAAGATGTAAAAAACAAAGGGTTTTAAATCGAAGTAATTTTGAAAACCTCTGACACAAGGCTTTTAATTTACCTTTAACATGCAGTTACTTTAATAAATATGGAATTAAAAGATTATCAGGCAGGTTTTAATTACATTGCTAAAAAACTTTTGAAATGTAATGTTCACTGTAGTCATTTTATTTAAATTAATTTGATAAGCTGAATTCACTGTACTGTACAAGTACAGTGCACACCCTTCAAGGTTGCATCATCAGGAACATAATGAAAATGGAGAAATGTGGGCTTTATTGATGCAACAGTGCCATCAAGTGGGGATGATGGGAAACGGACATAAAGTCATTGCAAAAGGCTTTGCTTCTGCAGCTAATCTACTTTCATTAATTACTTTTGCTTGAAACTACTAAACTGTCCTAAATTAAATGTGTCTGCACTATTTTATTCATTTATTATACATTTGTTTTTTTAGGAAACCATGTCTAAGGGACCAGCAGTTGGAATCGATCTAGGGACAACCTATTCTTGTGTTGGAGTGTTCCAGCACGGTAAGGTTGAAATCATTGCCAATGACCAGGGCAACAGGACCACACCTAGCTACGTGGCCTTCACAGATTCAGAAAGGCTTATTGGAGATGCAGCCAAAAATCAGGTTGCCATGAACCCCACAAACACAGTTTTTGGTAAGATGGATTCAGTATTGTAATAATTTACAGTATTAATATAACAATACTTTTAGTTCTGATTGGTCAAAAATGACTATGCTTTTCTAAGATTTGTCCTTTATCTTGTAGATGCCAAACGGCTGATTGGTCGCAGGTTTGACGATGCTGTGGTTCAGTCAGATATGAAGCACTGGCCTTTTAATGTCATCAATGACAGCACTCGCCCAAAAGTTCAAGTAGAATACAAAGGTGAAAGTAAATCCTTCTACCCAGAGGAGATCTCTTCCATGGTGCTGGTCAAGATGAAAGAAATTGCTGAAGCCTATCTTGGAAAAGTAGGTTTCCCATTTCTAATATTTTTGTCATATTTAAAAAAAAAACTGCATGCATGTTTTAAAATAATAAACGTTCCCTGTTTCAGACTGTCAACAACGCGGTTATCACAGTCCCTGCCTACTTCAACGACTCTCAGCGTCAGGCCACTAAAGATGCTGGAACAATCTCTGGCCTCAATGTTCTCCGAATCATCAACGAGCCAACTGCCGCTGCCATTGCTTACGGCTTGGACAAGAAAGTGAGTGAACATGAACCGTGTTTTCTGACGTGTGACCCGTTTACGTGACCTAATTCTAATGTGTTTGATTTCAGGTCGGCTCAGAAAGAAACGTCCTCATCTTTGATCTAGGTGGTGGAACTTTTGACGTGTCCATCTTGACCATCGAAGATGGGATCTTTGAAGTAAAGTCCACAGCTGGCGACACTCATCTTGGCGGTGAGGACTTTGACAACCGCATGGTCAACCACTTCATTGCAGAATTCAAACGCAAGTACAAGAAGGACATCAGTGACAACAAGAGGGCCGTTCGCCGCCTGCGCACCGCCTGTGAAAGGGCGAAGCGCACACTGTCTTCCAGCACCCAGGCCAGCATTGAAATAGACTCTCTCTATGAAGGGGTAGACTTCTATACTTCAATCACTAGGGCTCGGTTTGAGGAGCTCAATGCGGACCTCTTCCGCGGTACCCTGGACCCTGTTGAGAAATCCCTTCGTGATGCTAAAATGGATAAAGGCCAGATTCACGACATTGTCCTGGTTGGTGGCTCCACCCGAATTCCCAAAATCCAGAAACTGCTTCAGGACTTCTTTAACGGGAAGGAGCTGAACAAAAGCATCAATCCAGATGAAGCTGTGGCCTATGGTGCAGGTAAGGGTGTAAAGATGCAACGTTTCAGCGTGGTTGGTTTGTGAAACGTTCTTCTGAGTTTGGGTTTGTTTGGTTGACAGCTGTCCAGGCTGCCATTCTGTCAGGGGACAAGTCTGAGAATGTGCAGGACTTGCTGCTCCTCGATGTCACTCCTCTGTCTCTGGGCATTGAGACGGCCGGAGGGGTCATGACCGTGCTGATCAAACGCAACACCACCATTCCTACCAAGCAGACCCAAACCTTCACCACTTACTCCGACAACCAGCCAGGTGTGCTCATCCAGGTGTGTGGTCCTTGCTTCAACCTCTTCCATGTTTGCAGTGCTGTTTCTACCTGAGCTGTAGTTTTCAGTGTCATGAAGGGAACATCTGTGTTGATGCTTCCAACAGGTGTACGAGGGTGAACGTGCCATGACCAAAGACAACAACCTGTTGGGCAAGTTTGAGCTGACGGGCATCCCTCCCGCTCCCCGTGGCGTTCCCCAGATTGAGGTGACGTTTGACATTGATGCCAACGGTATCATGAACGTGTCTGCTGTTGACAAGAGCACGGGCAAGGAGAACAAGATCACCATCACTAATGACAAAGGTATGTTCTGAGTCAACGCCCAGTTCCAAAGATCTGCCAAACCAGTTTCTAACTGGCGGTGGTTTCCAGGTCGTCTCAGCAAGGAGGACATCGAGCGCATGGTTCAGGAAGCAGAGAAGTACAAAGCAGAGGATGACGTCCAACGTGACAAAGTGTCATCAAAGAACGGCCTGGAGTCGTACGCCTTCAACATGAAGTCCACCGTGGAAGATGAGAAGCTTGCTGGAAAGATCAGCGACGATGACAAGCAAAAGATCTTGGACAAATGTAACGAGGTCATTAGCTGGTTAGACAAAAACCAGGTAAGAATCAAGAAGTGGGTACAGTACGTTTCAAAATGGTTGACACAAACTAAATGATCTTTTCTTTCTTCAAGACTGCTGAGAGGGAGGAGTATGAGCATCAACAGAAGGAGCTGGAGAAGGTGTGTAACCCCATCATCACCAAGCTGTACCAGGGCGCAGGTGGGATGCCAGAGGGTATGCCCGGTGGCTTCCCTGGTGCTGGTGGTGCTGCCCCCGGTGGTGGTGGGTCCTCCGGACCAACCATCGAGGAGGTCGACTAAACGTTCAGCTACCTTCTGGAAAGAGAGAAACCCTCTTACAGCTTCAGGTTCAACGAGCTTAAGAGTGAAACTAAAATGGGTTTTTGTTAAAATGCATCTTTTGACTGTCAGGAAACACGTCTGCATGTCATGAGATGGATGAACAATAAACCTTCAAACCCACTGCTGATTCTCTCAGTCCTTTTCTCATCACTTCATATTTACAGACTGCAAGAGTGTCCAACCCTTACTGCAAGCTGCGTGCTCCACTTAAAAAAATTAATGTTCAGAGAGAGAAACTTCAAATGATCATTTGGAATTATCAGTTTGGAATAAGTGAAGGAATATTTTAAAATTAGAAAATGGTTTGAGCACTAATCAAACCAGTGGCTTGATCGTGACGGTGGGGGATTAGAGGTAGAGTTACCAAATGAAACACTTCTACACATTTACAAATGTAATCACGTTTTATTTAGCACAGTTGTGATTTGTGTTGTCCACTCAGAACCAGAGTTGGCTGAGAACTTAGCAAAACTCAGTTCTCTGGACTGAACAAGCTGGACACTGCTGTCAGTACATCACACCGAGGGCTGAACAATTAATTGCAATAATATCACAATATGATAAAATGAGATTTTCTAATTACGAAGGCTGCAGTTTGACTGGTCATGTGACTCAAATCTTTATCAACACTTAAAAAAAACATGACAACCAGTGCTTCAACTTCAAGTAAGCAAAGTACCAGCCGACAGATCACTGACCCAACTGTTAGAACTTCAAACAGTAATTTTTTTATGTCTTAATTTTTTACATTTAACTGTCGAAGTTCAGTAAGTTCACTTAAAGGTTCAGTATGCAGTTTCTGTAGAACTTCAGCACTTAGAAATATTTTCAACAGGCAAAGCATTCTGATCCCTCCCCCTCAGAGCCATATGTGGCTCTGCCCCCTTGTGGTCTGTTGAAATTCAAATTCAAGCTCTGTTTTTATTGGCTGATTCAAATTCAAGCT
>JBBPBX010102951.1:0-11963 GCA_038048925.1 Garcialebias charrua | reverse complement strand
AGATCAGCAGCAACATGAAACAGATCAACAGCAACATGAAACAGATCAGCAGCAACATGAAACAGATAAGCAGCAACATGAAACAGATCAGCAGCAACATGAAACAGATCAGCAGCAACATGATGTGATATTTCCCAGTGATTATTCTGGTTAGATTCTGGATTATTCTGGATTATTCTGGTTCGGTTGAAGACCTTTCTTTTCAACTGAGCATACTCTACCTCCTCATGATTCTACTTTTAATCTTAGTTGATACTGTTATTGATTTTACTTGTTTTATTACTTGTTTTATTGACATTTAATTCTGTTGCACTTTGTAGCACTTTGAGATTTTCATTAATGAAAAGTGCGTTATAAATTGAATTTATTATTATTATTATTATTATTATTATTATTATTATTATTATTATTATTATTGTGCTGGGTGAGTGGGGTCCTTCATGATGCAGGTGGCTCTCTTCCTGCATCTGGAGGTGTAGATGTCTGTGATAGTGGGGAGGCTGACTCCAACAGACTTCTGTGCAGCCTTCATCACTCTCTGCTTATTAGTGGAAATATTAGATGAAATAGCAGAAAAAGCTGAAACAAGCACATCAAGCTGAAATGACCAGAAATACGTTAGAAGAAGAACAAAAAATGTTGTAGTTAGCAGAAAGAAGCAGAAAGGATCACAATGAAAACAGCTGAAATCAGCTGAAAGTAGCTGAAAAAGAATGTTTTAATTTGCACAAGGAAGCTGAAAGAAGCTGAACCAGAACCAAATGTGAAAGGAGCAGTAAAATGTTGTAAACAGATCTAAAGATTTGAAGGATGTAAAATGAGCTCATTTAACTTACTATGAGAAAAAGTGGCAGAAAATGCCAAATATAAATCGTGGAACAAGAAAGATGCTGAAAAATGTACGAAAGAAAAACGGATCACAACAGTGTGAATGCTTCATAAACATTCACACAGTGATTTAGTTATGATCCCTAACTGTGACTAAACATAAGCACTGAAATATTTTAGACCAAAACATAATTCGGTTTTGTCATAATCCTTTGATGATAAGCCATCAAGACCAACCACATCTGTTGAACCAAAACCTCCGACAGCAAGAGGATTGATTTGATTTGTTTAATCAAGAGACGAAAAACAGAACAAAAGAAGAATAAGAGAGAGGGGAGTGGAATAACCATGTGAGTTATGTTAACAGTTTTAAATGTCCCTTTTCAACCCCTGATCTCAGTAATTATACTGGATTTAGGTTTTTGAGTTGTTGCAACATTCTGTAGGCATCATTACATGCTTTGTGGGTTCAGTCTTAAGTCCTGAATGCTGTGGATTCAGGGCTTAGACCCTCATTTATAAACTTGATTCCAGCTTGTAACTGGGATTAAAGAGAACCAGTACCGTATTTTCCAGCGTATAAGTCACACCTTTTTTTCCTATTTTGCATGCCCTGCAACTTATAGGGCGAAGTGACATATTTATGGATTTTATCCCATATTTTTAGACTAATTTTTGGCTCAGATATGACCGTTTTTCATTTTGGCAAAAAAATGGTGCAGTACCACTTTTGTCCGCTAGGGTCCACCGACCGTTCCCACCTCATGTGTCCGACGGGAGCCTCCTCATGGTCGGACTCACTCTGTCGCAGCCCGGCCTCCTGCTCTGCAGGTGTGAACTACTAAACCACAGGACATATTTTGTTGGAATTTACAGAAAGTAATTACTGGGTGGACATTTACAAACTGTTAGCTGTAGGAGATGTTTGAGCTAAAATTGGAAGACGTCAAAGCGAAACAATTTAAATCCAGCAGATTTGACCATTACGTGAATTTATTAAGGAACGGTTAAGCTCAGAAACACTTTTGCTATAATGTCAGCTAACAAATATATATTTTCAAGTGTTTATCTTGCTAAATTTTAAAGAAAATGCTGCGGGCCCACCCGTGCGGGTGAATGTAGCGAAACTACTTTTTAAATCCATCTGATTTGACAATTATGTTCATTTATTAAGGAAAAGTTCAGCTAAGACACATCTTTGCTATAATTTGCAGCAACAAATAATTGTTTTTACCGTGTTAATCTTTATAAAGTCCTTCCGTGTGGCAGCCATTTGCAGCAGGGCAAACCACCAGCCCACATTTCGGGTTGTCAGCGGTGGCGCGTAACATACGCGACGCGTCAGCGGTGACGCATACCATATTTTCCGTTGTATAGGTCGCACCGTTGTATAGGTCGCAGTGTCCAATTATTGCCCAAAAATTGGAAAAATCCATAAATAGGTCGCACCGGTGTATAGGTCGCACCTACATCACCGCCGACGTAACGCGTCACCCACCGCTGACGCGCCGCATGGCCGCTGAGACAACCCGGCAATATGGACCGAGTGTTTAGCTCTGCTGCTAATGTCTGCCAGAAGCTAACAGAAGCTAAACACGAGACGAGTCCGTCTCTGAAAACACGAATAAAAAATCGAATCTCATCTCAAATGTTTTCTCCAGGACATAGTTAAGTACATTGGACCCTTATAATTACTCTGTAAGCAGAAATAAATATACACCGAGTGTTTAGCTCTGCTGCTAATGTCTGCCAGAAGCTAACAGAAGCTAAACACGAGATGAGTCCGTCTCAGAAAACACGAATAAAAAATCGAATCTCATCTCAAATGATTCATCCAGCCATAGTTCAGTACATTAATGCCTTATAATTACACTCTCTAAACAGAAAAAAATATACACCGATTGGTTTCAAAGCTATTTATAACAAACAGAAACTAACAGCCAACACGAGATGAGTCCGTCTCTGAAAACACGAATAAAAATCGAATCTCATCTCAAATGATTCATCCAGGACATAGTTAAGTAGGGATGCACCGATCCACATTTCTCACTTCCGATCCGATACCGATACTTAAGAACTGGGTATCGACCGATACCGATACTTTTCCGATCCGATACTGTTCAGGTATGTGAATCTGTATAATGAAATATTTGTACTGAGACTATAAAGTTATGTGTATTTTGGAATGTTTTCTATACTATAAAGACTATACTGTTAAAGTTTGTGAGTTTCCTGTTGTGAGTGTCTTCATTGGTTTTAACTCACATAATGTTAAGACGGCAGTCACAGAATATGATGGAACACAAGTGCTCTTTGAAGCTGGATCGGAAATATCGGCAGGTTGGATCCGATATCCGATACTTAAATTATGCTGGTATCGGATACCGATACCGATACTGGATCGGATCTGCCCCATCCCTATAGTTAAGTACATTAAATCTCATATAATTACACAATGTAAGCAGAAATAATATACACCGAGTGGTTTAGAAGCTATCGGTCTTTTGCACGTGACGTCACGGCTCATGTCTTTTTGCACTTACGGTCGCCATGTTGGGTGTATACCGGTTCATTTAAACAGAGGAAGTCCATGTTAAACACAGTGCGATACAGAACAATAACATCAGCAAAATGCAAACTAAATATAAAAATGAGCAGAAGCCTTATAGAGAGAAACTCAACCTTGAAGCCAGAGAACTTTACATGGTGAAGTTAGCTTCAATTAACAACATTGATCCTTACGAGGTAGCAGCTAAGGCATGGACTTCCTCTGTTTAAATGAACCGGTATCCATACAATATGGTGACCGGGAGTGCAAAATGTCACGTGTCTGCAAAAGACCGATTGATAACATAACCAGAAGTAAACTGAAATAAAATAAAATAAAACACGGGAAGTCCGCCTCTCAGAACACGAATAAAAAATCAAATCTCATCTCAAATGATTCATCTAGGACATAGTTCAGTACGCTAATGCCTTATAATTACACAATGTAAGCAGAAATAATATACACCGAGTGGTTTAGAAGCTATTTATAACGCAAACAGAAGTAAAACTAGAAGCTACTATTAGCTATATGCTAATAAAAGATCTTTTTTTTTTTTTATCTCAAACATCTAATAAAGGTACTCACTTGTAAACGTCCACACTGTGATTACATCCTGTAAGTTTCAGAAAAATCCGCTGAGTGGTTCTTGACTTATCTTGCTAATAAACAGCAAACAAACAGAGCTAACAGAAGCTACCTCCAGAGCAGGAGGCCGGGCAGCGACAGAGTCAGTCCGAGCAGAGGAGCTTTGTTTCGGACACATGAGCTGGAAACAGTCTTCTTTTTCTTCTTGGGTCGGTGTACTCCTCTGGAAGTGGTACTGCACTGCACCCCTAGCGGCCGAAAGTGGTACTGCACCATTTTCTGCCAAAGTGAAAAGGGTCATAACTGAGCCAAAAATTGGTCTAAAAATATGTAAAAAATCCATAAATAGGTCGCACTGGTGTATAGGTCGCAGACCTTGAAAAAAAAAAACATAAAAAGGTGCGACCTATACACTGGAAAATACGGTAATAGATGCGACGTATACGGCGGTGCGACACGTTTATGGATTTTTCCAATTTATTGGACATTATTGGACAATGCGACTTATAGGGCAGTGCGACTTATCGGCCGGAAAATACGGTAGTTTCAAAAAGCACCAGCCAGATGTTTTATTTGTCTGAGGCATTTTTTCCCCCTCATGTGCTCAGCTAGGGTCAGAGTGTCGTCTTCCCTGCCACCTATAGCACTTTGCACCTGACCAGTATGGCCTTTTCCAAAGCAACATGGTGAACCCATACTCATTCAGGCTGAGCCCCATGAGGCCCAGTCACCAGGCACTTGCCAACAAGCCCCTCCCCCAGACATGGCTCTAGTTTGGGTCTGAGCCATCACAGCTGGTTTCTTCACATCGAGAGGAACTAGTTTAGGTGGTTTGGGCAGCGTATGGACGCCCCGCTGGACACTTCAGCATGTCCAACTGGGAGGTGACTCTGGGGACGACCCAGGACACACTGGAGAGACGACGCCTCTCAGATGGCGTGGGAATGTTTTTGAATGCTCCTGGAAGAGCTCTCTGGTCCTCCCTGCTCAGTCTGCTGCCCCTCGCGACCCAACTCTACGCAGACGACGGATAATGAATGGGTTTCTTCCTCTGAAGCCAGAAGCTGACCCCATTGCAACATAAATGGCTACTTCCTGTGTCCTTTTGAACTCTTGTACCGCAACTTCTCCTGCACTTGGCCTCCACCTACACAACAAAACTAAATCAAACATGTCTCCTCCCAGCAAGACTCAATAATCCAACTTTGTATTGACTCAGATTCTTAAATGTTTAATGAAGCAGGACGTTAGCAGAAACACAATGAGCGTCTTACCAGATTCTGCGTAGGTCCTTAAACACGAGGTGGAACTTGGATTTGATTTCATAACCCAGGCTGCAAATTCCCCACTCGTGTGACACCTGATTGATGTAGTAGATAATGTTCAAAGTAAGAAACTCCCACTCTTTTAAAACCAGAGAGTTTGAAGGTATTTAACAGTTGCGCTGCCAAACACATCATCAATCAGTCAATTGTTTTTTTTATACTGAATGCTTCATTGTGTGGATGTTTATGAAGCATTCACACTACAGTATTGTGATCCAGTTTTCTTCTGTACGTTTTCCAGCAGCTTCCTCGTTCCACAGTTTTTGTGCCAGTTCAACATCAAATCTTTCAGCTTGTTCTGGAGAAAGGTGCTATGACTTTTGGTGTTGGTGCAGCTTTAGCTTTTTGAAATATTTAGCCTTTTCTGCCAGTTTTTTCCCTCATAGAAAATGAATTGAACTCATTTTACCTCCTTCGAATCTTTAGATGTGTTTACAACATTTTACTGCTCCTTTCACATTTTGTTCTGCTTCAACTTCTTTCAGCTTCTTTGTGCAAATTTAAACTTTTTTCAACTTTCAGCTGTTAGTACTCCTTTCAGATGCTCTCTGCTAACTACATTTTTTGTGCTTCTTCTAACTTCTTTCTGCTATTTTCAGCTCCCTATCTTATTTCTGCAAGTTTCAACTTTTTCTGCTATTTCAGCTATTTAGCTGTTTTATTCTAATTTTAGCTTTTTCAGCTAATTCCACATTTTTTGCATTCATTTAAACTTTTTTCAGCCTAATTCAGCAATAATTTGCTCTCTCCACTTCAGTCTGGTAATTTAAGCTTCTTTCTGCTTTTGAGCTACTTTTGAGCTTTTTTTTTATTTCTGCTTTTTTCAGACAATCTCCACTTTTTGGTACTTGTGTCATGCTTCTTTAAGCCTAACTGGGCAAACGTGTTCTTTCTGTGTCCTGCTAAATTAAGCTTGTACTGCCTTTTCAGCTACCGTATTTTCTTGAATATAGGTCGCACCTGAATATAGGTCGCACTGTCCAATTATTGCCAAAAAATTGGAAAAAGCCATATCAAAGTCAAAAGTCAAAGTCAACTTTATTGTCAGATCTGCAATATGTACTGTACAGGACATACACAGGACCGAAATTGCGTTTCTCTCAGTCCCTCGGTGCAACAGTAAACATCTAAACATTGAAACACTGAAACATATAATAATAGACATAAGCATAAAATAGTAAAACTAACACTGTCCTGAGTTTTTTGCATAGTGGTATAAGAGTATGAAAATTTACACCAACTCTAAAACTAAAACATTAAACATTTAATGAACATAATACTGTCCTGAGTTTTTGCATACTAGTATAAAAAAGAGTATAAAAAGTATAACTAAAATAAACTAAAGGTTTCTAGCATTGACATTTGCAAAGTGGCAAAGCAGCGTATGAGTTAATGTACACAGTATATGTATGAGGTAGTAGTTGATGTTGTTATAGAGGCAAAAAGTGGCATATGCAGTAAGGCACATTGGGCATCCCTAAATAAGACCGTTCAGAGCACACTGTATATGTATCAGCAGTGGTGTAGATATTAGAGTAGTGTAAATGTAAACAGTAGTAATTAAATGTAAGCAGTAGTAATAAAAGTAAACAGTATTAATAAATGTAAACAGAGAATGTAAACAGTATTATGACTATAGGCAGTGATGTAATACAAACATTAGTGCAAGTATGAGAAGTAGTGCAAACTGTATGAGCACATGACCGAGAGTTTAGTGAATAACCCGTTTGATGACACAGAGTCCAGTGTTAAAATCTTTGTGTTGTGTGGTAATGTGTGAGAAAGTTTTAGTGTTAAGGCAGTTCAAATGGGAGGGGGGGCAGAGCAGGCAGAGTGTTTAGCATCCTGACTGCCTGATGAACAGAGCTGTCTCTCAGTCTGCTGGTTCGAGCCTGGAGACTCCTCAGTCTCCTCCCTGATGGCAGCAGTCTAAAGCGGCTGTGTAGTGGGTGTGTGGGATCACCTGCTATGCAGTGGGCTTTCCGAGTGAGGCGTTTGCTGTGTAAGTCCTGCAGTGAGGGCAAGGAGGTGCCCACGATCTTCTCAGCTGCTTTCACGATGCGCTGGAGGCTCTTGCGGCAGGATGCAGTACATGCACCAAACCACACAGTGATGCAGCTGGTCAGGACACTTTCTATGGCACCTCTGTAGAAGGTGCTCATGATGGGGGTTGAAGCTCCAGCCCTTTTCAGCTTGCGGAGAAAGTAGAGACGCTGGTGAGCCTTCTTTGCCAGTGCTGCAGTGTTCCTGCTCCAGGACAGGTCCTTTGAGACGTGCACTCCCAGGAACTTGGTGCTGTCCACTCTCTCCACTGCGGTGCTGTTGATGGTCAGAGGGGGATGTTGGGCATCCCTCTTCCTGAAGTCCACAACAATCTCCTTTGTCTTCTCCACGTTGAGAGTGAGATTGTTGTGTCCGCACCACAAGGCCAGGCGGCTCACCTCGTTCCTGTAGTCCGTCTCATCGTTGTTGCTGATGAGACCTACCACTGTTGTGTCGTCCGCAAACTTGATGAAGTGGTTGGAGCTGTACGATGGTGTGCAGTCGTGTGTTAGCAGGGTGAATAGAAGGGGGCTCAGCACACATCCTTGTGGGGCCCCTGTGTTCAATGTGATGGTGCTAGATGTGTTACTCCCGACCCGCACTGTCTGTGGTCTCCCGGTCAGGAAGTCTAGCAGCCAGTTACACATTGAGGTGTTCAGCCCCAGACTGTCCAGTTTATGGATGAGCTGTTGGGGGATGATGGTGTTGAATGCCGAGCTGAAGTCGATGAACAGCATTCTAACATAGGAGTCCTTCGTGTCCAGATGTGTGAGAGCTGTGTGGAGGGCAGAGGAGATGGCATCGTCGGTTGAGCGATTAGGTCGGTATGCAAATTGGAAGGGATCCAGGGAGGCAGGGAGGACAGATGTGATGCTTTTCATGACTAGCCGTTCAAAGCACTTCATCAGGATGGGGGTGAGTGCTACTGGGCGATAGTCATTGAGGCATGCGGGCGTTGCCTTCTTTGGGACAGGGATGATGGTGGTGGCTTTGAAACAGGTGGGGACGATGGCCTGGCTCAGTGAGATGTTAAAGATGTCCGTGAAGACCGCGCACCTGAATATAGGTCGCACCTATACAGTCAAAATGTGGACCGTGTTTAGCTCTGCTGCAAATGTCTGCCACAGGAGCGCACAGCAAGGCTTTTAAGAAGATTAACACTTAAAAACAATTATTTGTTTGATAAAAATTATAGCAAATATGTGTCTGAGCTGAACTTTTCTTTAATAAATGAATAATTTTAGCAGGATAAACACCTAAAAATATATATTTGTTAGCTGACATTATTGTAAGAGTGTGTCTCAGTTTAATTTTTGTTAATAAATGATTACAAATCAGCTTATTTTATAAAAAGCCATAAATAGGTCGCACCTGAATATAGGTCGCAGGGCATGCAAAAATGATAAAAAGCCGCAACCTATATTCTGGAAAATACGGTACTTTTTTAAGCATTTTTTTTAGCTACCAGTAATTTCATTTGTTCAGATATTATTTTTTGTGCTAATTTGTGCACTTTCAGCATAATTAAGTTATTTATGCAGATTTTAGCTTGTTATGCTCCTTTCAGCTTTTTTCTGCTAGTTTAAGCTTTTCCTGCTCTTTTGGCTACTATTTACCAGTAGCTCTTTTGATGCAAATTTTTAGCTTTCTCATCTAATTTAACATTTTAAAAGCTTATTTCAGTTCTTTCTGCTTCCTTCTGGTAGTTTAAGCATCTGTCTTTTCAGCTACTTTTCAGCTATTTTTGCTACTTTCTGATTCTTTAGCTAATTTCCTAATTTGTTTGCTTTTTTCTGTTTATTTAAACCTAATTCAGCAAATGTCTTCTTTCTGCTTTCTTCTGCTAACTTAGACTTGTTTTTCCAGTTCAGCTAATTTCAGCTGTTTTTCAGCAAGTTCTTCAGCAATAAGCATTCACACTGCATTTTTCACAGGAAATGCGGTTTCTCTAGTTCAGAGTGAGTTTGCACTGTTGTGCAGTTTGGACCACTGGATATTCTGAATGTTTTTATCTGTAAACTGGAGCTTTTAAGATAATTCAGCTGGTGCCATCTGCTGGTTCAGACTCCTAACAGCACATCTTAAAATGAACTAAAATACAAACTCAATTTACAATTTAGGATTATCTGTGTAAAGAGCATCAAATAATTTGTTAACGTTGCTGATAAAATCTAAGCACAATCACAAAGGTTCTATGTTTAGTACAAATCTGGGATTAACTGCTCAAGCATGTCTGTAATCTGTTATTGCTTTGCACATAATTCAGTTTAGAATGAAGAAATTCAGTCCCTTTAATATCAGAGTCAGAGTCAGAGTCAGAGTCAGAGAGAATTTATTGTCATTTGCACCGCATGTAGTACATGTGTTGAAAACGAGATTATGTACACAGGGTCCCAGTTACATCCAACAACAAATGCAAGAGAAATACAATAATAACATCTAGGATTAACTAAGAGAGACATCACATCAGCTAGTAATACACTAAGCCCTAATGTAGTAGAAAAACATCATTATAAACAGCAGCACGAACATGAGCAGATGGTCACAGATGAACGCAGCAACAAGAAACAGATCAGTACAGTATCAGTATGATGTGACATTTTGCAGTGTTTATTCTTATTATTTATTTATTCATGAGTCTGACAGCCTCAGGGTAGAAGCTGTTTCTCAGTCTAGTGGTTCTACATTTGATGCTCCTCAACCTCCGTCCCGAGGGGAGTGGTGCAAAGAGTGAGTGTGCTGGGTGAGTGAGGTCTTTCATGATGCAGGTGGCTCTTTTTCTGCATCTGGAGGTGTAAATGTCTGTGATGGTGGGGAGACTGACTCCCACAGACTTCTGTGCAGCCTTCACCACTCTCTGCAGAGCTTTTCTCTCTGCAACTGTGCAGCCTCCATGCCACACGTTGATGCTGGAGCACAGGACGCTCTCCACTGCACACCTGTAGAACGAGGTGAGGACTGGGCTTCTCAGACCGGCTCGTCTCAGCCGTCTGAGGAAGTAGAGTCTCTGATGACCTTTCTTGATCAGGCTGGTGGTGTTGTTGCTCCAGCTGAGGTTACCACTTTGGACATGTCTGCCTGCCTGGGAGGAGTCAACGAGGGACAAGCCCCCAGAAACCATCTTGGCTACAGCAAACTGGTTGGTCCACTTAAGTTGTTTACTTGGTGGTTTAACTTCAGTGTGCTTTGGACTACTCTGACTGACGAAGCCCTCTGGAGTGAGGGTGAAACGTTTCTACAAAAAAGAAACTGTCCAGATGAACTGATTGAGAATGAGCGGATTTGATACCTGGACTATTGAGAATGAACTTTCTTGTCTTGAACCACTTTGGACATGTCTGCCTGCCTGGGAGGAGTCAACGAGGGACAAGCCCCCAGAAACCATCTTGGCTACAGCAAACTGGTTGGTCCACTTAAGTTGTTTACTTGGTGGTTTAACTTCAGTGTGCTTTGGACTACTCTGACTGACGAAGCCCTCTGGAGTGAGGGTGAAACGTTTCTACAAAAAAGAAACTGTCCAGATGAACTGATTGAGAATGAGCGGATTTGATACCTGGACTATTGAGAATGAACTTTCTTGTCTTGAACCACTTTGGACATGTCTGCCTGCCTGGGAGGAGTCAACGAGGGACAAGCCCCCAGAAACCATCTTGGCTACAGCAAACTGGTTGGTCCACTTAAGTTGTTTACTTGGTGGTTTAACTTCAGTGTGCTTTGGACTACTCTGACTGACGAAGCCCTCTGGAGTGAGGGTGAAACGTTTCTACAAAAAAGAAACTGTCCAGATGAACTGATTGAGAATGAGCGGATTTGATACCTGGACTATTGAGAATGAACTTTCTTGTCTTGAACCACTTTGGACATGTCTGCCTGCCTGGGAGGAGTCAACGAGGGACAAGCCCCCAGAAACCATCTTGGCTACAGCAAACTGGTTGGTCCACTTAAGTTGTTTACTTGGTGGTTTAACTTCAGTGTGCTTTGGACTACTCTGACTGACGAAGCCCTCTGGAGTGAGGGTGAAACGTTTCTACAAAAAAGAAACTGTCCAGATGAACTGATTGAGAATGAGCGGATTTGATACCTGGACTATTGAGAATGAACTTTCTTGTCTTGAACCACTTTGGACATGTCTGCCTGCCTGGGAGGAGTCAACGAGGGACAAGCCCCCAGAAACCATCTTGGCTACAGCAAACTGGTTGGTCCACTTAAGTTGTTTACTTGGTGGTTTAACTTCAGTGTGCTTTGGACTACTCTGACTGACGAAGCCCTCTGGAGTGAGGGTGAAACGTTTCTACAAAAAAGAAACTGTCCAGATGAACTGATTGAGAATGAGCGGATTTGATACCTGGACTATTGAGAATGAACTTTCTTGTCTTGAACCACTTTGGACATGTCTGCCTGCCTGGGAGGAGTCAACGAGGGACAAGCCCCCAGAAACCATCTTGGCTACAGCAAACTGGTTGGTCCACTTAAGTTGTTTACTTGGTGGTTTAACTTCAGTGTGCTTTGGACTACTCTGACTGACGAAGCCCTCTGGAGTGAGGGTGAAACGTTTCTACAAAAAAGAAACTGTCCAGATGAACTGATTGAGAATGAGCGGATTTGATACCTGGACTATTGAGAATGAACTTTCT
>JBBPBX010102950.1:0-11963 GCA_038048925.1 Garcialebias charrua | reverse complement strand
TTTGGATGCAACCACCGTGTACATCACAGGCTCCCATTTATCAGAAAGCTTCCGCTTTCCTCTGGCTCCCTTGTTCGCCACCAGAACCTGATCTCCAACTGACAGAGGGTGACCCTTGGCTCTCTTGTTGTACTGGTCACATTGATGTTTCTGCTCTGCACTGGTGCTCTTTTCAGCCATTAACATGGCAGAACGCAGATCTTCAACCAATGATTTGACATAAGAGTGGTAGTCGCAAATGGTATCATCGTGAAGAACGTTCCGAAAAACAAGGTCAACAGGTAGCCTGGGAATCCTCCCAAACATCAGGTAAAATGGCGCAAAGCCAGTGGTCTCATGAACTGTGCAGTTATAAGCGAAAGTCAGAGACTGGATCATCTGAGGCCATTTGTGCTTCGAACGCGGAGGAAGAGATCTTAACATATTGCCTAGGGTGCGATTGAATCTCTCTGCAGTCCCGTTACCCATTGGGTGGTAGGGTGAGGTGCGCGATTTACTGACGCCACTCAGCTCCAAAAGCTCAGCTAGCAGCTCACTCTCAAAATTTGCACCCTGATCAGAGTGAATGCGCTGAGGGAAACCATAAACGCAGAAAAACCCATCCCATAACTTCTTCGCAACCCTTTTAGCGGTTTGGTCCTGACACGGGAACGCATGTGCTAATTTTGTGAAGTGATCTGTGATCACCAGAACATCCACAGACTTGTTGTTGCTGTCCTCAGCCGACCAGAAATCAATGCACACCAGCTCCATCGGAGCACTGGTTCTGATGTTCTCCAGAGGGGCTCTCACAGCAGGCTCTGGGGTTTTGCTGAGGACACATCTGGGACATTTTCTCACAAAATCCCGCACATCCCTTTCCATGTCATGCCAAAAGAAGCGATGGCGAGCCAAGGAGAATGTTCGTGGCTGGCCCTGATGACCTGCATTATCATGGACACCAGTCAAAACCACAGACTTCAAAGCATCAGGGACCACGAACTGGAATCGTTTACCTTTTTTCACAGGGTCTTTTATGACACGGTAAAGGACACCATTCAGCAATGTTAGTTTGTCCCATTGCTTCAGAACTTTTAAAGCCAGTTGGTTTTCACCAAAGCGTTCCCGCCTTGACGGACGGCGTCCCCGCTCAACATAGAAGACAACTCTGGAAACAACAGGGTCGTTTCTCTGGTGGGAGACGAGGTCAGACAGACAAAGCGCTGTTGATGGGTCTGTGGTGTGTGGGATTATCATGCCCAGATGGTCAGCTAAAGATGCTGCATGCTGAGTCTGACCGGCATCCCCACTGCAGACAGATGACAAAAGAGAGGAGACCTCGTCACAGGTCATGGATGTGTCAGTTATAACGGAAGAAGAGCTGTCCACTGATTGAAGCTGGCAGGTCAAACGGAAAACATCCTGCACAGCGTGATCAGGAAGCTCACAGACTTGTTCCAAAAGTTCCTGACAAGGCTCTGACAGAAGGCGATCAGCCAAGGGCTTCACAAAAGGGGCTCTGCTCAAGGCATCTGCCACCACATTCTGTCTCCCTGGAACATACCTGATCTCAAAGTTGTACGGGGCAAGCTTAGAGACCCAGCGTTGTTCACAGGCATCCAGTTTGGGCTTGGTCAGAATATATGTGAGAGGATTATTATCCGTCCACACAGTAAACCTGTGACCCTTCAGCCAGTGGCTGAACTTATCACACACAGCCCATTTTAAGGCCAGGAACTCAAGCCTGTGTGCAGGATAGTTGGCCTGACTGCGGCTGAGAGACTTGCTGGCAAAAGCAACAGGTCTAGCAATCTCTCCATCAGCCGGGACCTGTGACAAAACAGCACCGAGCCCATCCAATGAAGCATCAGTTGAGAGAATAAATGGCCTCTCAAAATCAGGATGTGCTAGCACCACACAATCAAGGAGTGCAGCTTTAAGGTCTCCAAACGCTTTCTCACAAGCTGGAGTCCAGTCCTGGGGAGTCAGGACACGAAAAGTTCCAGCCTTCCCGTGTCCTTTGCCCTTCACTCTACGTTTCTGACCTGCGGTGAGTGCGTAAAGTGGCTTTGCAATGCGGGAACAAGCTGGAATAAAGTGCTGATAGAATAGCACCATGCCCAAGAACGACCTCACCTTCTTCTGGCACGGAGTACAGCCATCCTCCTTCATGAGGTCCTTTTTGTCAAAACTAGAAATGACTTTCACCTTCTCCTGATCAACAGAAACACCACCAGCCTCCACAACATGGCCCAAAAACCTCACAGACCTCCTGAGAAAGTGACACTTTTTCTGGGACAGCTTCAAGTTGTTAGCTCTCAGACGGCAGAAAACAACCTCCAGCCTCTTTAACGATTCCTCCTCAGAAGGTGCAAACACCAACAGGTCGTCTAGATAACAGAGGAGGCTGGAAAAGTTCAAGTCACCAAAAACGTTAAGCATCATTCTCATGAAGGAAGCTGGGCTGTTACATAGACCTTGCGGGAGCCGATTGTACTCGTAAAGTCCAAGCGGCGTGGTAAAAGCTGTATAATGTTTGTCGGACTCATGGAGGGGGATGTTGTAGAATCCAGAGGTCAAGTCCATGGTGCTGAAAAGAGCATTCCCACCAAGAGCAGCAAGGCAGTCAGACTGATGGGGTAATGGATGGGCATCCTTAACGGTCTTAGCATTAAGCCAGCGGAAGTCAGTGCATATCCTCATGTCCCCAGACTTTTTCCACACCATAACAAGCGGGGAAGCATATTCACTAATAGACTTCCTTATGATGCCCTTCATCTCCATCTCAGACAAGACCTCCCTCAACTGCTGGTAATGTGCTGGTGGGATGCGTCGATAAGGCAAACGAAATGGTTTCTCATCAGTCAAGTGAATGCGATGGACAAAATCTCTAGCCTCACCGCAATCCAGTTTTCCCCTGGAGAACACATCCTGGTAAGAAACCACAAGTTCAGCCAGCCTTCTTTTAGACTCGCCTGATACCTCACAGCTCTCTATGTCGATGTCATGTAGACCACAGTCTCTCAGCATCTGCACTGGATCAGTACTGTGATGTGATGAGCTTGTTGCAACTGCAGAATGATTGCAGTGCACTTCAGATCTCCCCTGACTGAACGCAAAGTCCTCCACAGCAACACATGGGAAGACATCAGCAATTTTAGCATTGCGGCGCAGTACCAGAGGTTTGTTTGTAGGATTGAGAATCTTCATAGGGACCCAATGGTCCCCCCACATGGGTGTTACTACACGACCCACCAAAATGTTTTTTGGGGTGGAACGAGCAGAGGACGGCTCCACGATCACAGTGCCCCCTAACGACAGGGGTGCAGTGGATGGAAGCTTTCCCCAGACCACATACTCCCGATGAGGAAGGAGGGTGACAGCCTGTCTGAGCCTGACTGTTCCAATCTTGTCAGGTAAAGTAGAGTTTGACCACCGAGAAACACAACTCAGCAGCTGCAAAAACTCTTCACACTCTGGGTTTGCAGTGTTTGATGTAATGAGTTCCCAGTACCCCGGGTCAGTTTTCATTTTTTTAATAAGGGGCCGGAGCACATTGCTACCAATGATGAATTCATCATGTTGGCCAGGTATCAAAAATGTTGGTACTGTAAATTTGAAACCATAGATCTCAATGTTCAACTCATAGATGCATCGAGGCTGCGTGAGAAGGCCACCACACCCAACGAGCACCACATTCGCTGGGACTGCAAGAGGGATCAAATCAACACCCGCGGCTCTTAGCTTGTTCTCTGCCTCCACGCTCAATGTGCATGACATACTCCCAGAGTCCAACATACCCCTCAGTGTAGATCGTTCACTCACTGAAACTGAGGCATAAAACAAATCACTAGCCCTCTGAACTCTCTGTGACCCCAAGAAAACCACTTCACTGTCTCCAGGTGAAGCATTACAACATTCGGTGTAAACAGAGTGTGCATCTAGTGTATTTGTGAGGGTATTATCCATACTGCCCATGCTGCCCCTCTCATCGCACAGGCTCTCTAGTTTAAATTAGGGTACTGGGAGGATGGCTGAGGTGCGTGATGGGCAGGCTGAGGACAATTCCTTTTAATGTGCCCTGAGCTGAAGCAATTGAGACACAATCTGAACAGCCTGCAGTGCGAGTGTGTTGTATGCTCCTCAGAGCAACAAACTCTGCATGGGGCTTGTTGAGGACGTTTAGAACCACGTGTGTAACTCCCCATATGTTGACCATGTTGTTTCGTAGCAAGAGAAGCTGCACACAAAGACAGAACTTTATCAAACATCTCTGCCATCTGATGAGGTGGTTCAACTCCTGAACTGGGGGAAAAAGTTGGCTTGGATGGACCTGCAGTCTGAAAGGGTGTAGATTGTGGAGCAACATGCTGTTGTGGCTGCTGATACAAGGGACCTGAAGCTAAAGAATGATCACACGCTAAAGGAGCCTGGGTAAAATGGACAGCAAATGGTGTTGCATCGGCTGGCGACGCAGCAGTGGGTGATTGGGCACCAAGCTGAGGGAGACAGGAGAGAACCACAGGGCCTGCAGATGAACCAACAGCCTTGTTCGTACTAACCATCGGTCTCCTAAGACTCACAACATGGTTATCAAGGCGACCCTGGACCTCAGTAGCAGTCCACTCCTCAACAGGTTTCAGCTGGAAGGAAAGAGCTAGACCAGGATCAGGACAGTAGTTGATGAACATGGTAACAACTTCAGCTCCTGGATCCTCCACCTGCTTCCCCCTTCTACGCAAACACTCATCAGCTGCTTCAATAGACTTGTTCAGTCTGATCCAATAGTCCATGGCTGTCTCTCCATCAGCAGGCAGGATGTTATAAAAGTCTCTCATTGGCAAATTGGAGAAGATCAGCTCACCAAAGTTGCGTTTCAGAATATCAAAAACAGTGGAAACTAACTTGTCACTACATGACTGAGGCTGGCAGCGGAGCGACACCTGAACCACATCTCTGGCTTTCCCAGTAAGTCTGGATGTGATGATTTCACACATTTCTACAGGGTTCACACATTTTATTCTTGACAGATAACATCTCATCAAACCCTCCCATTCCTGGATGGGGAAAGTATCAGTGTGATCACCTTTAAAATATGGTGGTGCTCTGATGTCAGACTGAACAACAACCTTCATTTGTGACTGATCGGCCGGGATGCTGGGTTGGCTGTCAGCAACCTGAGACTGGTTTTGTGGGTTTAGGCCACTCAGGTTTGTCGTAATGGCATCCCCAATCTGCTTGGCTAAATCAGCAATCACCCCACTAAGAGCCTCAGTAGAAACAAGTTGGCTGAGGTCAGACCTTGCATCACCAACGGGTGTAGAAGCAGCAGCAGGGACAGGTAGGGAGTTCAACTCAGACTTAACAGGGCATTCATATGCACCAGGAGGCATAGGCCTCCCCCTCCCAAAGGACATGTAATGTTGACCCCTCCCCAAACTAAAAGTGACCCTCCGGTCCACTTCATCACCCTCAAAAGGTACCTCAGTGTCAAACATTTCAACAAACAATAACAGATAAAAATCACTAAAAAGAAAAATGCATTAAAAAAAAAGAGATATAAAAAATAAAGTGACTACAGATTCCCAAACAGTCTAAAACCAAATTAGTCACAAAAGCTCACATGCATCAGTAGGCAAAAAGAAATAAAAAATAAATAAAAAAATAGGATCAGTCTTTCCCACAGAAAAAGTAAAAAAACTTTTATAAAAGTAAAAATATGCACTCTTTTTTTTTTTCACCTATTTCCCTGCCTCCCACGTATGAAACGAGGTGCACAAAAACACAGCAGCAGAAATAGTAACGGTTGTTTGTTAGGATACAGCGAGCCTGCCAGTCACAGCCCAGGGCAAAGGCGCGCAGTGCAACGAGCCAGGCGGGGCGAGACTTCAAAGGCGGGAAGAGCTCAGCGTCACTCGCACAGGTGCAGCTCTGGGCACGAGCAGCAGCGGAGGTTCAGCGACACAGCGGGTCGAACGGCACCAAGTGTAACCGGATCCTTCCTGCGTTGTGCTGGTTTTATGGATTTATTGATCAGACCGTGACACGGTTTATCTTTAGTCAGGATAGCGGTTTATTCTGGTGGAATAACACACACACAACACCGTGTTACCGACTGCCCTGCTTCAAGTCTCTCCCCACAAGACAACGTGACAAAAGGGCAATAAACATTCTTATAAAACATACCTGGTGGAATAACACACACACAACACCGTGTTACCGACTGCCCTGCTTCAAGTCTATACAAAACAAAAATGCATGAAAATTAACTTAATAAATCTATAAATAAACTGAATATATTTACATGACAAATAAACAGCACGTACCTCTCCCCACAAGACAACGTGACAAAAGGGGAGAATCCCAGGGGTACAACCAATTTAAAGACAAAAACACAGAAGAAGAAATAAAAGGGAGGGGCTTCTGATCTTAAAGTAACACGGCTAAAATAATGACAGTGGTGTTTCAGTCAGGTAATATACAATAATACAACAATACAAAAATACTTTTTGTGTAATTATAACAAAAGAGAAGTACAACCAGGTTACATATGTACTGTACAGTTTATACATACACAGTGTGTTATACTGTATACACTGTACAGTATACAGTATGTTACACAGTGTGTTATACTGTTATACATGTATTTATATTAATTATTGACAGATTTGTTTAGTAAATGCTTTAACAGATATTTACTTTAATCACATTTTAGTATAAATTTAGCTTCATGCACGTTTTTCTCTTCTTTTATTCACATCATTATTTTAAGTGTGCTTTAATAACTCTGGTTTAATGACGGGTCATGTTTTGAGAGCTGCTGTATTGCCATTGTTGACCTGGTCTATCGTGAAAAAAGATGTGTAGGCTAAACTGTTTCAATCATATCTAACCAGCTAAATAAAGGTTTAAATAAAATAACATGCAGCCTGCTAACAACAAACAGCCCAGGCTCAACATGGGACCAGAACCAGAACTTTGTTGTCGTGAGTGTTACGGTGTGGAGGTTAGCATGTAGCATAGCAAAATGCTAAGCTAACTACAGTAGTAGAGACACTAAATCGTGAAAAAAAATCTGTTCTAATGTTGGCCCTTACTTATAAAAAAGGACAATTATAAGAAAAGAGATGACTAGTTGAAACCAGTGCGTCTTTACTTACTCTTGTATTAAATGTAAAGAGCGCACGAGTCCCCCTAGTGGGCTCTTTTGACTATTGCGCCAACGCACCATTCTTTCAAAAGGCCCACTACATTCCATGCACACACCAAATCAAGCTAAATGAATGCAGATAATCAAACAATTGGATCTAATATGAACACGGTCAAATGAATATCATACCCTGTAACACACTCCCCCACAAAATAGATGTTGTCCCCAACATCTCAACTCATGCGATGTTGGGAAAGTAGTAAAGCATGAGAAGCAACCCATCAGTCTTAAAAATATTCCTTAAGTCACTAAATCTACTTACAGACTGGAACTCTTTTCATACATTCTCATTTTGAGGGTAAACGCCCAGTGTCCATGTTTTAAACATGAAAGTCACTACTTGTCCATCATGCTATGAACCCAATGTGTGTCCATTCTTTCAGTTCAGTGGTGCACCAAGTCCTGTGTTCTCATCTCTGATAGTCATACGAGATGTAGTATGGATGAACAATGTTCATCCATGGCATTGTGAAGTATGGGGGCTGTGGTGGAGTCCTTAGGTTATAGCAGACTGGAGATCCAAGCCTCTCATATGTAAAAACTTTGGGCTTCCTATGAAGCCGTTGTGGTCGTTGAGCTTCTTCAGAAGCCTGAACTCCCTCTCTGATGATCCCAGTTGAAGCAGGTTGTTCAGTAGCATCCTCCTCCATCATTTGTTCCTCGTTACAAGAGCCAGACTCCTCATATTCCATCACAGTTGTTTCTCCTTGTTTGTGATCCATTTCAGGAACTATGCTCTGTTCAAACTGGATATCTCCTAGCTCTTGGGTTGTGCTTGCAGGCATATGATTTACTTTCTCAGGCTGGGCTGGCTGGTGAAATAGCACAGGATAGTATTCGTCAGTGTCAGCATCATCATCATCATCTTCCTCTGCCTGCTCCACTCCTTTGTTATGTAACATTTTTTTCCTCTTCTTTCCAGCCGGGACTGGAATCTCAAGGGGCAAACAGTCACATGGAAGGAGCAGATTGCGATGAAGGACCCTTGACCTTCTTTGACCCTTTTCAGGTTTGAGTTCATAAACTGGGACATTTTCATTTACCTGACGTACAACAACATGAACAATGTCCTCCCAATGATTCCTCAGTTTTCCTGGGCCCCCACGAGGTGTTAAATTGCGCACTAAAACACGATCACCTGGTTGTAGTACTGAACTATTCACCTTGCGGTTGTACAATTCCTTACTCCTCTGGCCGGCTTTCTGGGCATTTTCTCTGACGATTCCATACGCCTCCTCCATGCCTTGCTTCCACTTTTCCATATAGCCATGATGATTATGGTCTGCTTGTTCTGGAGTCAAATTAAACAGCATGTCAACTGGCAATCGGGGAGAACGCCCATACAACAACTGAAAGGGGGAGAAACCTGTCACCTCACTCCGAGTACAGTTATATGCATAGATCATTTTGTTTAATGAATCCTTCCAGTTGTGTTTCTGTTTGTCTGTGAGTGTCCGAAGCATTTGGAGTAATGTCCGGTTGAATCTTTCAACTTGTCCATTCCCTTGCGGGTGGTAGGGAGTGGTTCTGGACCCTGCAATTCCACAGTATTTTTTTAGTTGTGTGAATAGTTGATTCTCAAATTCACCACCCTGGTCGTGGTGAATACGGGCAGGAAAACCAAATTTCATGGCGTAATCATTAAAGATCTTGTCCGCAGCTGTTTTAGCTGATTTGGAAGTGGTGGCATAGGCCCAAAGCGGGTAAAATGATCAATAATCACCAAGATGTACTCATAACCCCCTAGACATTTTTCGAGATGTAGGAAATCAACAGAGACAAGTTCAAATGGTTGAGTTGTTACTATATTGGTGAGGGGAGCCCTTGTTTCCTGACTGGGTTTCTTATGTTTGAGGCATTCACGTTTTCTCATGACATAGCTCTCTATCTCACGCTGCATATATGGCCAATAAAACCTGTCCCGTATCAGGGATGATGTCCTGTTGACACCTTGGTGGCCCATTTCGTCATGAAGTTCCCTCAACACTGTATTTTTATATTTTTCTGGGAGTACAAGTTGTTTTTTGCTTGTTGTCTTTCTGTGCAAACCCACTTTCATCAATTTCCAACTTGTCCCACTCTCTTAGCAAACACCCCACTTGTGGACTAAGTTGCTTGAGTTGTGCACCTGACGGTTTGCTTGTGGTTAGTTTTAACTGGATCACTGGTCCCAGAACTGGATCATTTCTTTGGTCATTCTGGATTTGTTCTGGTGTTAGTGGGATGATGGATGTGTCAGGGGTCAAATCTGCAGATGCTACTGAGACACACATGGACCACGATACACTGGACTCATCTTGATTTTTCACAGCTTCTGTAGTTGTCCCAATGACATCAGATGGCATTTCTTCTGAACACTCTTTCATAAAAAACTTTGCATCTAGAGGCATTCGGGATAAACTATCTGCGTCCACATTTTCCTTTCCTGGCCTGTATTTCACAGAGAAATGAAAATCTGCCAGCTCTGCAACCCATCGGCATCCTGTTGCATTTAGTTTGGCAGATGACAACACGTATGTGAGTGGATTATTGTCACTATAGACAGTGAAAATGGGGCATAATATAAATAGTCTCTGAATTTCTCTGTTACAGCCCATTTAAGGGCGAGAAACTCCAACTTCCCCGAATGCAAATGATAATTTTTCTCTGCAGTTGTTAGGGTGCGCGAGCCATAGGCAATCACACAAGCTTTCCACTCTGCTTTTGGTATAGCACGGCACCTAGACCCAGATTTGACGCATCTGTGTGAAGAACAAATGGCTGTGAGAAATCTGGGAAGCCAAGTATAGGGGGGTTGACAAGGCAGTCAATGAGTTGTTCCAGGATCAACTGGTGTTTTTCAGTCCAATGAATGATTGTACTGGATGGGACAGCTCTGCTGCCAGTTTTTGTTGGCCACTTTCTCTTTTTGTTTGTTAACGGCTCATGCTTTGTAGGTGCTTTTAACAGATCATATAAGGGACTAGCAATACGTGAAAAGTCCTTTATATACTGCCTGTAATAGCTCAAAAGTCCAAGAATTGCTCTCAACTCACCAACATTCGCAGGATGTTTATGCTTTAGGGCTCTTACAGCATTAGTGTCAGCTGGATCCATCCTGTTGCCCTCAGCAGACACGATCCTGCCCAGGTACCGCACCTCAGCTTTAACAGGTCACACTTTTTAGGTTTTAGCTTGATCCCATGCTGCCTCAGACGTTGCAACACTGCTCGGACATGGCTGACATGATCTTCAAATGTCCTGCTAAACACAAGAACATCATCAAGATATGGTACACACATTTCATCCCTCAAATCTGCTAAGCATTGTTCCATGCAGCGCTGAAAAGCTGCGGGCGCATTCATCAGGCCGAATGGGATTCGTATCCACTCGTATAGACCCCAGGGGGTCACAAAGGCTGTTAAATGCCTGCTGTCTCTGTCCATGAATCCCTGATGATATGCTTTCCCTTGGTCCAGCAAGGAAAAGTAGGTGTTTCCCCCCAGGTTATCCATTATATCTTGAACCCTGGGAAACGGGTGGCGGTCAGGACGTGTTTTTTTGTTGAACTCTCTGTAATCTATACATAATAATAATAATAATAATGAATTCAATTTATAACGCACTTTTCATTAGTGAAAATCTCAAAGTGCTACACACATTGAATGCTACACACATAAACGCAGAGTGCCATCTTTTTTCCTTACGCAGACAATTGGTGAGGAGTAAGAAGATGTGGATCTTTCAACCCACCCTTGCACTATGAGATCCTGCAGGTAATCTTTAATTTCCCTGTACAAAGGTTTTGGCACAGACCGGTATGCTTTTGACACAGGTTCATCATCCTTCAGTGCGATGTTCATTTGCAACCCGTGTATGCAGCCAATATCCTCATCAGATTTGGAGAAAGACTCAGATTCTTCTCTTAACATTTGACTTACTATTTGTCTGGAATCCTCAGAAGCTGCTGGTCAGCAGATCTGAGAGAACGGGAGGGAGTGTAAGATTGTAGTAGCTCAGTCAAATATGAAGGAGATCGGCCATTCAGAGCCTTAAAAGCGAACAAAAGTATCTTAAAATGAATCCTATAATACACTGGTAACCAATGTAAAGAGGCCAAAACAGGAGAAATACTATCAAATTTCCGTGTCCCTGTTAGAAGTCGGGCGGCAGCATTTTGAACTCTTTGCAGCTGTGAAATGCAAGAATCACTTAAGCCAGCATAAAGAGCATTACAATAATCCAGCCGAGTGGTTACAAAAGCATGGATTGCTGTTTCAAAATGTTGCCTTGAAAGAATTGGTTTCACTTTTGCTAACTGCCTTAAGTGAAAAAAGCTAGATCTCACAACTGTTCTGATGTGAGAATCCAGCCTTAGATCTGCATCTATTTTTACTCCCAGATTTGTAACAACTGGCTTTATATATCGAGTCAGTAGGTAGTCAACAGGCAAAGACTTCATATATGAACTCCCAAAAATCACTACCTCTGTCTTGTCTTCATTTAGTTTCAGGAAATTTAGAGACATCCAAGTCTTCAAATCTTCCAAACATAGAAGCAAAGACTGGAGAGAAGTGTGGTCTGCTTTCTTTACCGGTACATAAATCTGTGTATCGTCTGCGTAGCAATGAAAGGCAATCCCATGTTTTCGAAGGACGGAGCCAAGAGGAAGAAGATACAACAGGAAAAGAACAGGGCCCAAAATTGAGCCCTGTGGAACACCATATGAAAGAGGAGCAGATGAGGACCTATGGCCATCAAGAGAGACACAAAATGTACGATTTGTCAGGTAGGA
>JBBPBX010102949.1:0-11963 GCA_038048925.1 Garcialebias charrua | reverse complement strand
GAGGGTGAAACGTTTCTGCTAAAAAGAAACTGTCCAGATGAACTGATTGAGAATGAGCGGATTTGATACCTGGACTATTGAGAATTAACTTTCTTGTCTTGAACCACTTTGGACATGTCTGCCTGCCTGGGAGGAGTCGACGAGGGACACGCCCCCAGAAACCATCTTGGCTACAGCAAACTGGTTGGTCCACATAAGTTGCTTACTTGGTGGGTTAACTTCAGTGTGCTTTGGACTACTCTGACTGAGGAAGCCCTCTGGAGTGAGGGTGAAACGTTTCTGCTAAAAAGAAACTGTCCAGATGAACTGATTGAGAATGAGCGGATTTGATACCTGGACTATTGAGAATTAACTTTCTTGTCTTGAACCACTTTGGACATGTCTGCCTGCCTGGGAGGAGTCGACGAGGGACACGCCCCCAGAAACCATCTTGGCTACAGCAAACTGGTTGGTCCACATAAGTTGCTTACTTGGTGGGTTAACTTCAGTGTGCTTTGGACTACTCTGACTGAGGAAGCCCTCTGGAGTGAGGGTGAAACGTTTCTGCTAAAAAGAAACTGTCCAGATGAACTGATTGAGAATGAGCGGATTTGATACCTGGACTATTGAGAATTAACTTTCTTGTCTTGAACCACTTTGGACATGTCTGCCTGCCTGGGAGGAGTCGACGAGGGACACGCCCCCAGAAACCATCTTGGCTACAGCAAACTGGTTGGTCCACATAAGTTGCTTACTTGGTGGGTTAACTTCAGTGTGCTTTGGACTACTCTGACTGAGGAAGCCCTCTGGAGTGAGGGTGAAACGTTTCTGCTAAAAAGAAACTGTCCAGATGAACTGATTGAGAATGAGCGGATTTGATACCTGGACTATTGAGAATTAACTTTCTTGTCTTGAACCACTTTGGACATGTCTGCCTGCCTGGGAGGAGTCGACGAGGGACACGCCCCCAGAAACCATCTTGGCTACAGCAAACTGGTTGGTCCACATAAGTTGCTTACTTGGTGGGTTAACTTCAGTGTGCTTTGGACTACTCTGACTGAGGAAGCCCTCTGGAGTGAGGGTGAAACGTTTCTGCTAAAAAGAAACTGTCCAGATGAACTGATTGAGAATGAGCGGATTTGATACCTGGACTATTGAGAATTAACTTTCTTGTCTTGAACCACTTTGGACATGTCTGCCTGCCTGGGAGGAGTCGACGAGGGACACGCCCCCAGAAACCATCTTGGCTACAGCAAACTGGTTGGTCCACATAAGTTGCTTACTTGGTGGGTTAACTTCAGTGTGCTTTGGACTACTCTGACTGAGGAAGCCCTCTGGAGTGAGGGTGAAACGTTTCTGCTAAAAAGAAACTGTCCAGATGAACTGATTGAGAATGAGCGGATTTGATACCTGGACTATTGAGAATTAACTTTCTTGTCTTGAACCACTTTGGACATGTCTGCCTGCCTGGGAGGAGTCGACGAGGGACACGCCCCCAGAAACCATCTTGGCTACAGCAAACTGGTTGGTCCACATAAGTTGCTTACTTGGTGGGTTAACTTCAGTGTGCTTTGGACTACTCTGACTGAGGAAGCCCTCTGGAGTGAGGGTGAAACGTTTCTGCTAAAAAGAAACTGTCCAGATGAACTGATTGAGAATGAGCGGATTTGATACCTGGACTATTGAGAATTAACTTTCTTGTCTTGAACCACTTTGGACATGTCTGCCTGCCTGGGAGGAGTCGACGAGGGACACGCCCCCAGAAACCATCTTGGCTACAGCAAACTGGTTGGTCCACATAAGTTGCTTACTTGGTGGGTTAACTTCAGTGTGCTTTGGACTACTCTGACTGAGGAAGCCCTCTGGAGTGAGGGTGAAACGTTTCTGCTAAAAAGAAACTGTCCAGATGAACTGATTGAGAATGAGCGGATTTGATACCTGGACTATTGAGAATTAACTTTCTTGTCTTGAACCACTTTGGACATGTCTGCCTGCCTGGGAGGAGTCGACGAGGGACACGCCCCCAGAAACCATCTTGGCTACAGCAAACTGGTTGGTCCACATAAGTTGCTTACTTGGTGGGTTAACTTCAGTGTGCTTTGGACTACTCTGACTGAGGAAGCCCTCTGGAGTGAGGGTGAAACGTTTCTGCTAAAAAGAAACTGTCCAGATGAACTGATTGAGAATGAGCGGATTTGATACCTGGACTATTGAGAATTAACTTTCTTGTCTTGAACCACTTTGGACATGTCTGCCTGCCTGGGAGGAGTCGACGAGGGACACGCCCCCAGAAACCATCTTGGCTACAGCAAACTGGTTGGTCCACATAAGTTGCTTACTTGGTGGGTTAACTTCAGTGTGCTTTGGACTACTCTGACTGAGGAAGCCCTCTGGAGTGAGGGTGAAACGTTTCTGCTAAAAAGAAACTGTCCAGATGAACTGATTGAGAATGAGCGGATTTGATACCTGGACTATTGAGAATTAACTTTCTTGTCTTGAACCACTTTGGACATGTCTGCCTGCCTGGGAGGAGTCGACGAGGGACACGCCCCCAGAAACCATCTTGGCTACAGCAAACTGGTTGGTCCACATAAGTTGCTTACTTGGTGGGTTAACTTCAGTGTGCTTTGGACTACTCTGACTGAGGAAGCCCTCTGGAGTGAGGGTGAAACGTTTCTGCTAAAAAGAAACTGTCCAGATGAACTGATTGAGAATGAGCGGACTGTGTAAAGAGCTATGGTAAAGCTTGACAAGTTGTTTGGCAATACTATTTTAAGCAAGGTCTTACTGATTGCCACCAATATTAATCTACGGTCATCTACACACAGTCCTCAGAATGCAGTCCCTTGACAGGAATAACCATTGCTGGGACTGTGTCTACTCTCCAAAAAACACATGTCCACTGATTGCCTGTCAGAAAAATTAGAACGATTGCCAAGTCAGAAAGCTGTTCACCTGTTGTTCAAGAGATGAGGATAGTGATACCATCGGTTCTTCTCCTACTGTTTGGTCAGGGTGAGTAGAAATCTGTGGAGAAGACACCAAACGAGTCATTAAGATGCATTTAATATTAACTTCAAGTTAGAACACTATTACAGTAACACTGTGTAAAGAGCTATTGTAAAGCTAGACAAGTTGTTTGGCAATACTATTTTAAGCAAGGTCCTACTGATTGCCAACAATATTACTCTACGGTCATCTACACACAGTCCTCAGTTACAACACTGTGTAAAGAGCTATGGTAAAGCTAGACAAGTTGTTTGGCAATACTATTTTAAGCACGGTCCTACTGATTGCCAACAATTTTACTCTACGGCCATCTACACATAGTCCTAGGAATGCAGTCCCCGGACATGAATAACCATTGCTGGGACTGTGTCTACTCTCCCAAAAACAAATGTCCACTAAAATACCTGTCAGAAAAATTAGAACGATTTCCAAGTCAGAAAGCTGTTCAACTGTGGTTCAAGAGATGAGGAAAGAGATCCCATCGGTTCTTCTCCTACAGTTTGGTTAGCGTGAGCAGAACCCTGTGGAGAAGACACCAAACGAGTCATTAAGATTCATTTAATATTAACTTCAAGTTAGAACACTATACAGTAACACTGTGTAAAGAGCTATGGTAAAGCTTGACAAGTTGTTTGGCAATACTATTTTAAGCAAGGTCTTACTGATTGCCACCAATATTAATCTACGGTCATCTACACACAGTCCTCAGAATGCAGTCCCTTGACAGGAATAACCATTGCTGGGACTGTGTCTACTCTCCAAAAAACACATGTCCACTGATTGCCTGTCAGAAAAATTAGAACGATTGCCAAGTCAGAAAGCTGTTCACCTGTTGTTCAAGAGATGAGGATAGTGATACCATCGGTTCTTCTCCTACTGTTTGGTCAGGGTGAGTAGAAATCTGTGGAGAAGACACCAAACGAGTCATTAAGATGCATTTAATATTAACTTCAAGTTAGAACACTATTACAGTAACACTGTGTAAAGAGCTATTGTAAAGCTAGACAAGTTGTTTGGCAATACTATTTTAAGCAAGGTCCTACTGATTGCCAACAATATTACTCTACGGTCATCTACACACAGTCCTCAGTTACAACACTGTGTAAAGAGCTATGGTAAAGCTAGACAAGTTGTTTGGCAATACTATTTTAAGCACGGTCCTACTGATTGCCAACAATTTTACTCTACGGCCATCTACACAGAGTCCTAGGAATGCAGTCCCCGGACATGAATAACCATTGCTGGGACTGTGTCTACTCTCCCAAAAACAAATGTCCACTAAAATACCTGTCAGAAAAATTAGAACGATTTCCAAGTCAGAAAGCTGTTCAACTGTGGTTCAAGAGATGAGGAAAGAGATCCCATCGGTTCTTCTCCTACAGTTTGGTTAGCGTGAGCAGAACCCTGTGGAGAAGACACCAAACGAGTCATTAAGATTCATTTAATATTAACTTCAAGTTAGAACACTATACAGTAACACTGTGTAAAGAGCTATGGTAAAGCTAGACAAGTTGTTTGGTAATACTATTTTAAGCAAGGTCCTACTGATTGCCAACAATATTAATCTAATCTGGGACTGTGTCTACTCTCCCAAAAACACATGTCGACTAAAATACCTGTCAGAAAATTTAGAACTATTTCCAAGTCAGAAAGCTGTTCACCTGTGGTTTAAGAGATGAGGATATTGATCCCATCGGTTCTTCTCCTACAGTTTGGTCAGGGTGAGCAGAAACCTTTAGAGAAGACACCAAATGAGTCATTAAGATTCATTTAATATTAACTTCAAGTTAGAACACAGTAACACTGTGTAAAGAGCTATTGTAAAGCTAGACAAGTTGTTTGGCAATACTATTTTAAGCAAGGTCCTACTGATTGCCAACAATATTACTCTACGGTCATCTACACACAGTCCTCAGTTACAACACTGTGTAAAGAGCTATGGTAAAGCTAGACAAGTTGTTTGGCAATACTATTTTAAGCACGGTCCTACTGATTGCCAACAATTTTACTCTACGGCCATCTACACATAGTCCTAGGAATGCAGTCCCCGGACATGAATAACCATTGCTGGGACTGTGTCTACTCTCCCAAAAACAAATGTCCACTAAAATACCTGTCAGAAAAATTAGAACGATTTCCAAGTCAGAAAGCTGTTCAACTGTGGTTCAAGAGATGAGGAAAGAGATCCCATCGGTTCTTCTCCTACAGTTTGGTTAGCGTGAGCAGAACCCTGTGGAGAAGACACCAAACGAGTCATTAAGATTCATTTAATATTAACTTCAAGTTAGAACACTATACAGTAACACTGTGTAAAGAGCTATGGTAAAGCTTGACAAGTTGTTTGGCAATACTATTTTAAGCAAGGTCTTACTGATTGCCACCAATATTAATCTACGGTCATCTACACACAGTCCTCAGAATGCAGTCCCTTGACAGGAATAACCATTGCTGGGACTGTGTCTACTCTCCAAAAAACACATGTCCACTGATTGCCTGTCAGAAAAATTAGAACGATTGCCAAGTCAGAAAGCTGTTCACCTGTTGTTCAAGAGATGAGGATAGTGATACCATCGGTTCTTCTCCTACTGTTTGGTCAGGGTGAGTAGAAATCTGTGGAGAAGACACCAAACGAGTCATTAAGATGCATTTAATATTAACTTCAAGTTAGAACACTATTACAGTAACACTGTGTAAAGAGCTATTGTAAAGCTAGACAAGTTGTTTGGCAATACTATTTTAAGCAAGGTCCTACTGATTGCCAACAATATTACTCTACGGTCATCTACACACAGTCCTCAGTTACAACACTGTGTAAAGAGCTATGGTAAAGCTAGACAAGTTGTTTGGCAATACTATTTTAAGCACGGTCCTACTGATTGCCAACAATTTTACTCTACGGCCATCTACACATAGTCCTAGGAATGCAGTCCCCGGACATGAATAACCATTGCTGGGACTGTGTCTACTCTCCCAAAAACAAATGTCCACTAAAATACCTGTCAGAAAAATTAGAACGATTTCCAAGTCAGAAAGCTGTTCAACTGTGGTTCAAGAGATGAGGAAAGAGATCCCATCGGTTCTTCTCCTACAGTTTGGTTAGCGTGAGCAGAACCCTGTGGAGAAGACACCAAACGAGTCATTAAGATTCATTTAATATTAACTTCAAGTTAGAACACTATACAGTAACACTGTGTAAAGAGCTATGGTAAAGCTTGACAAGTTGTTTGGCAATACTATTTTAAGCAAGGTCTTACTGATTGCCACCAATATTAATCTACGGTCATCTACACACAGTCCTCAGAATGCAGTCCCTTGACAGGAATAACCATTGCTGGGACTGTGTCTACTCTCCAAAAAACACATGTCCACTGATTGCCTGTCAGAAAAATTAGAACGATTGCCAAGTCAGAAAGCTGTTCACCTGTTGTTCAAGAGATGAGGATAGTGATACCATCGGTTCTTCTCCTACTGTTTGGTCAGGGTGAGTAGAAATCTGTGGAGAAGACACCAAACGAGTCATTAAGATGCATTTAATATTAACTTCAAGTTAGAACACTATTACAGTAACACTGTGTAAAGAGCTATTGTAAAGCTAGACAAGTTGTTTGGCAATACTATTTTAAGCAAGGTCCTACTGATTGCCAACAATATTACTCTACGGTCATCTACACACAGTCCTCAGTTACAACACTGTGTAAAGAGCTATGGTAAAGCTAGACAAGTTGTTTGGCAATACTATTTTAAGCACGGTCCTACTGATTGCCAACAATTTTACTCTACGGCCATCTACACAGAGTCCTAGGAATGCAGTCCCCGGACATGAATAACCATTGCTGGGACTGTGTCTACTCTCCCAAAAACAAATGTCCACTAAAATACCTGTCAGAAAAATTAGAACGATTTCCAAGTCAGAAAGCTGTTCAACTGTGGTTCAAGAGATGAGGAAAGAGATCCCATCGGTTCTTCTCCTACAGTTTGGTTAGCGTGAGCAGAACCCTGTGGAGAAGACACCAAACGAGTCATTAAGATTCATTTAATATTAACTTCAAGTTAGAACACTATACAGTAACACTGTGTAAAGAGCTATGGTAAAGCTTGACAAGTTGTTTGGCAATACTATTTTAAGCAAGGTCTTACTGATTGCCACCAATATTAATCTACGGTCATCTACACACAGTCCTCAGAATGCAGTCCCTTGACAGGAATAACCATTGCTGGGACTGTGTCTACTCTCCAAAAAACACATGTCCACTGATTGCCTGTCAGAAAAATTAGAACGATTGCCAAGTCAGAAAGCTGTTCACCTGTTGTTCAAGAGATGAGGATAGTGATACCATCGGTTCTTCTCCTACTGTTTGGTCAGGGTGAGTAGAAATCTGTGGAGAAGACACCAAACGAGTCATTAAGATGCATTTAATATTAACTTCAAGTTAGAACACTATTACAGTAACACTGTGTAAAGAGCTATTGTAAAGCTAGACAAGTTGTTTGGCAATACTATTTTAAGCAAGGTCCTACTGATTGCCAACAATATTACTCTACGGTCATCTACACACAGTCCTCAGTTACAACACTGTGTAAAGAGCTATGGTAAAGCTAGACAAGTTGTTTGGCAATACTATTTTAAGCACGGTCCTACTGATTGCCAACAATTTTACTCTACGGCCATCTACACATAGTCCTAGGAATGCAGTCCCCGGACATGAATAACCATTGCTGGGACTGTGTCTACTCTCCCAAAAACAAATGTCCACTAAAATACCTGTCAGAAAAATTAGAACGATTTCCAAGTCAGAAAGCTGTTCAACTGTGGTTCAAGAGATGAGGAAAGAGATCCCATCGGTTCTTCTCCTACAGTTTGGTTAGCGTGAGCAGAACCCTGTGGAGAAGACACCAAACGAGTCATTAAGATTCATTTAATATTAACTTCAAGTTAGAACACTATACAGTAACACTGTGTAAAGAGCTATGGTAAAGCTTGACAAGTTGTTTGGCAATACTATTTTAAGCAAGGTCTTACTGATTGCCACCAATATTAATCTACGGTCATCTACACACAGTCCTCAGAATGCAGTCCCTTGACAGGAATAACCATTGCTGGGACTGTGTCTACTCTCCAAAAAACACATGTCCACTGATTGCCTGTCAGAAAAATTAGAACGATTGCCAAGTCAGAAAGCTGTTCACCTGTTGTTCAAGAGATGAGGATAGTGATACCATCGGTTCTTCTCCTACTGTTTGGTCAGGGTGAGTAGAAATCTGTGGAGAAGACACCAAACGAGTCATTAAGATGCATTTAATATTAACTTCAAGTTAGAACACTATTACAGTAACACTGTGTAAAGAGCTATTGTAAAGCTAGACAAGTTGTTTGGCAATACTATTTTAAGCAAGGTCCTACTGATTGCCAACAATATTACTCTACGGTCATCTACACACAGTCCTCAGTTACAACACTGTGTAAAGAGCTATGGTAAAGCTAGACAAGTTGTTTGGCAATACTATTTTAAGCACGGTCCTACTGATTGCCAACAATTTTACTCTACGGCCATCTACACAGAGTCCTAGGAATGCAGTCCCCGGACATGAATAACCATTGCTGGGACTGTGTCTACTCTCCCAAAAACAAATGTCCACTAAAATACCTGTCAGAAAAATTAGAACGATTTCCAAGTCAGAAAGCTGTTCAACTGTGGTTCAAGAGATGAGGAAAGAGATCCCATCGGTTCTTCTCCTACAGTTTGGTTAGCGTGAGCAGAACCCTGTGGAGAAGACACCAAACGAGTCATTAAGATTCATTTAATATTAACTTCAAGTTAGAACACTATACAGTAACACTGTGTAAAGAGCTATGGTAAAGCTTGACAAGTTGTTTGGCAATACTATTTTAAGCAAGGTCTTACTGATTGCCACCAATATTAATCTACGGTCATCTACACACAGTCCTCAGAATGCAGTCCCTTGACAGGAATAACCATTGCTGGGACTGTGTCTACTCTCCAAAAAACACATGTCCACTGATTGCCTGTCAGAAAAATTAGAACGATTGCCAAGTCAGAAAGCTGTTCACCTGTTGTTCAAGAGATGAGGATAGTGATACCATCGGTTCTTCTCCTACTGTTTGGTCAGGGTGAGTAGAAATCTGTGGAGAAGACACCAAACGAGTCATTAAGATGCATTTAATATTAACTTCAAGTTAGAACACTATTACAGTAACACTGTGTAAAGAGCTATTGTAAAGCTAGACAAGTTGTTTGGCAATACTATTTTAAGCAAGGTCCTACTGATTGCCAACAATATTACTCTACGGTCATCTACACACAGTCCTCAGTTACAACACTGTGTAAAGAGCTATGGTAAAGCTAGACAAGTTGTTTGGCAATACTATTTTAAGCACGGTCCTACTGATTGCCAACAATTTTACTCTACGGCCATCTACACAGAGTCCTAGGAATGCAGTCCCCGGACATGAATAACCATTGCTGGGACTGTGTCTACTCTCCCAAAAACAAATGTCCACTAAAATACCTGTCAGAAAAATTAGAACGATTTCCAAGTCAGAAAGCTGTTCAACTGTGGTTCAAGAGATGAGGAAAGAGATCCCATCGGTTCTTCTCCTACAGTTTGGTTAGCGTGAGCAGAACCCTGTGGAGAAGACACCAAACGAGTCATTAAGATTCATTTAATATTAACTTCAAGTTAGAACACTATACAGTAACACTGTGTAAAGAGCTATGGTAAAGCTTGACAAGTTGTTTGGCAATACTATTTTAAGCAAGGTCTTACTGATTGCCACCAATATTAATCTACGGTCATCTACACACAGTCCTCAGAATGCAGTCCCTTGACAGGAATAACCATTGCTGGGACTGTGTCTACTCTCCAAAAAACACATGTCCACTGATTGCCTGTCAGAAAAATTAGAACGATTGCCAAGTCAGAAAGCTGTTCACCTGTTGTTCAAGAGATGAGGATAGTGATACCATCGGTTCTTCTCCTACTGTTTGGTCAGGGTGAGTAGAAATCTGTGGAGAAGACACCAAACGAGTCATTAAGATGCATTTAATATTAACTTCAAGTTAGAACACTATTACAGTAACACTGTGTAAAGAGCTATTGTAAAGCTAGACAAGTTGTTTGGCAATACTATTTTAAGCAAGGTCCTACTGATTGCCAACAATATTACTCTACGGTCATCTACACACAGTCCTCAGTTACAACACTGTGTAAAGAGCTATGGTAAAGCTAGACAAGTTGTTTGGCAATACTATTTTAAGCACGGTCCTACTGATTGCCAACAATTTTACTCTACGGCCATCTACACAGAGTCCTAGGAATGCAGTCCCCGGACATGAATAACCATTGCTGGGACTGTGTCTACTCTCCCAAAAACAAATGTCCACTAAAATACCTGTCAGAAAAATTAGAACGATTTCCAAGTCAGAAAGCTGTTCAACTGTGGTTCAAGAGATGAGGAAAGAGATCCCATCGGTTCTTCTCCTACAGTTTGGTTAGCGTGAGCAGAACCCTGTGGAGAAGACACCAAACGAGTCATTAAGATTCATTTAATATTAACTTCAAGTTAGAACACTATACAGTAACACTGTGTAAAGAGCTATGGTAAAGCTTGACAAGTTGTTTGGCAATACTATTTTAAGCAAGGTCTTACTGATTGCCACCAATATTAATCTACGGTCATCTACACACAGTCCTCAGAATGCAGTCCCTTGACAGGAATAACCATTGCTGGGACTGTGTCTACTCTCCAAAAAACACATGTCCACTGATTGCCTGTCAGAAAAATTAGAACGATTGCCAAGTCAGAAAGCTGTTCACCTGTTGTTCAAGAGATGAGGATAGTGATACCATCGGTTCTTCTCCTACTGTTTGGTCAGGGTGAGTAGAAATCTGTGGAGAAGACACCAAACGAGTCATTAAGATGCATTTAATATTAACTTCAAGTTAGAACACTATTACAGTAACACTGTGTAAAGAGCTATTGTAAAGCTAGACAAGTTGTTTGGCAATACTATTTTAAGCAAGGTCCTACTGATTGCCAACAATATTACTCTACGGTCATCTACACACAGTCCTCAGTTACAACACTGTGTAAAGAGCTATGGTAAAGCTAGACAAGTTGTTTGGCAATACTATTTTAAGCACGGTCCTACTGATTGCCAACAATTTTACTCTACGGCCATCTACACAGAGTCCTAGGAATGCAGTCCCCGGACATGAATAACCATTGCTGGGACTGTGTCTACTCTCCCAAAAACAAATGTCCACTAAAATACCTGTCAGAAAAATTAGAACGATTGCCAAGTCAGAAAGCTGTTCACCTGTTGTTCAAGAGATGAGGATAGTGATCCCATCGGTTCTTCTCCCACTGTTTGGTCAGGGTGAGTAGAAATCTGTGGAGAAGACACCAAACGAGTCATTAAGATTCATTTAATATTAACTTCAAGTTAGAACACTATACAGTAACACTGTGTAAAGAGCTATGGTAAAGCTTGACAAGTTGTTTGGCAATACTATTTTAAGCAAGGTCTTACTGATTGCCACCAATATTAATCTACGGTCATCTACACACAGTCCTCAGAATGCAGTCCCTTGACAGGAATAACCATTGCTGGGACTGTGTCTACTCTCCAAAAAACACATGTCCACTGATTGCCTGTCAGAAAAATTAGAACGATTGCCAAGTCAGAAAGCTGTTCACCTGTTGTTCAAGAGATGAGGATAGTGATACCATCGGTTCTTCTCCTACTGTTTGGTCAGGGTGAGTAGAAATCTGTGGAGAAGACACCAAACGAGTCATTAAGATGCATTTAATATTAACTTCAAGTTAGAACACTATTACAGTAACACTGTGTAAAGAGCTATTGTAAAGCTAGACAAGTTGTTTGGCAATACTATTTTAAGCAAGGTCCTACTGATTGCCAACAATATTACTCTACGGTCATCTACACACAGTC
>JBBPBX010102948.1:0-11963 GCA_038048925.1 Garcialebias charrua | reverse complement strand
AATACTAAAAACATTCTAAAAATACTATACTAAAAACATACTAAAAATACTATACTAAAATACTGAAAACAAGCTAAAATACTACTAAAATACTAAAAACATACTAAATATACTAAAAACATACTGACATACTAAAAACATTCTAAAATACTACACTAAAAACATACTAAAAATACTACTATAAAGTACAAGGCACCAAAGTTTTAAAAGAAATACATGGTTCAGTTAGCAGTGAGGTTCTTTCAACAGCATGGTTCTGTTCTGTTATTTATATTATTTATATTTATTTATTATATTGTTTATTTGTTTATTGATTATTTATATTTTGAACCACTTTGGCCAGGTTTGCCTCAGGCTAGTTCTGTGATAGCTAGCGGCCATCAGTGCACTAACGATCAATTGTTAGGTTACTGGCGATGGATCGTTTGACTGATGCTCCTCCTTTTTGCACGTGAGCAGCCAGTTCTGGATGTCCCAGCGAACTGGTTGACCCAGATGAACAACAAGGGATAATAAATCTAATGAACTCAAAACGTGCACAGATCATGACACAAAATGTCTGACTCACTGACGAACGCGTGGACGCCGGGTGAGACCACGTCACAGTTTCACAGCTACAGTCGCTCGTCTTTTCTGGCTTCTTCTGTCGGTTTTGCCTGATCTCCAGTCTCTTCAGTTTTATGTTTTATTGTTCAAAGTCAAAGTTTAATAAACAGTTCTTCATATTTCATGACGGACTCGACATCTGTCACCGGAGGTGGGGGGAGGGGGGGTTATAAGAACCAATTTGTCATTTGCAGAGGGAGAAGTCTCTAATCCTGCCGATGAAAAGAGACATGCCCGGAGAAACATAGACGAACAAGTTTGGAGATGATGAGGAAAGGGTGACAGCAAGGATGAAGAGGAAGAGGACAAGAAGGAGGAAGAGGGAGACGGTAATCCTGTTTAATTCACTTAGTGTTGCGCTGAGGGAGCAGGACACTAAGAGGATTTGAGACATTCTCCAAATTAGATCAGCAAGAATAACAAACTGAGGGTAGAGGTGGAACCAAGTGGAACCAGGTGGAACCAGGTGGAACACTGAAAGGTGTGTGTGTGTGGGGGGGGGGGGGGGTACCTGAGAGTTGATGAAGCTAGAGCCCGAGAAGGATGGACGAGCAGGCGATGGCTTCAACATCTCACACTCAGACATGTACTGGTTCTCCTGGAACCCAACACCAAGACCTCCTGTAATCCAGAGACCTGTTTCAGTCCAGCATATCATTAATCTCAGGCTGACTTTTACTATTAGACATATCAACCAGGTGTTAAGTTGTAATCTGCAGCAAAGCCCTGAGCAGCAGTGGACAGTCAGCACCAGCTGATCCATTCACCGTGTGCTGATCCTGTCACCAGCAGCCGCAGAACCGGATTCAGCAGCGTCATAAATCATATGAGCAAATGATCACCTGGAATCAAACCAGGCGAAGGCTTTGATTCAGGGCGAGCTGCTGGTGTTGTGTTGGAGGTCTGACGGGATCCGCTGGGTCTCGAGCAGTCGGATCTCTGTGAGGAATGAAGTGTGATAATTAACAAATCAGATGGTTTGAGTGTGATGGTGTAAAGGAATCTATAGGCCGTTTGTGTAATTAAACACAAACGAGGTCAGTTTACTGACTTACCTATAGATTAGATGATAGATTTGAGCAGGTTTTAGACTGTTTCAAACTTACCATCAGTTAAACGGGGTCTCAACTTTTTCAGATTAAATCAACAAATCTAACGATGTGATTAGCCAGAAATGTAATTTCACACTTAGACTTCAATTTATGTTGGTCTACCAGAAAATAGACCTTTTATTGAAACTATCACAAAATTACATTAAACATTGGTATCGATATTAGCTCTGATTCTAACTACTATGACAAGAATTCAAATTAAAAACAAACAGACAGTTGGACCTTTCTGTTGGCACATTACTTAAAGTTTACCATGATGAAAATAAACATAAGGAGGAGTTTAAGGAGGAAAGATAAAAGATTGAAAGGAAATGGTTGAATCTTATCTTGAGATGTTTAACCAGAGATAGCACCCTCTGCTCGGTTTCGGCTGGACGTCCGTACCGTGATGAAACGACTTTTACCTTCGTGAAGATGATCCTGTCTCGACTCCGGTAAATTAGTCAAGCCAGACGCGCATGCTGCTGCGTTTTACAGGCGACCCACGTTCATCTTGCCACGGTCTCGAGACCGTCTGCGTCGGCCTCCCAGAGTAATGCCCAGCTCTGGTTTTGTTTCAAGATAACTTCCAGAAAGAGTGTCACCGCTTGGAGCTGTGACACTCGAAGGGGTTCACAGCTGACGTGCTGTTTGAACCTTTGCTGAAGACGTGGGCCCTTGGTGCATGGCCGGGACGTACATCAGCTTGGAGAAAAACGTCCGTGCATCTTCCCTTCTCCCCGAGAACTCATCAGCTCAGCTTCTCCCCGAGAACTGAGTCCCAGCACGGAGACAAAACAAAACCTGCAGGTGTGAAAACAGAGCACTCTCTGTTTGAGCACAGATGAATTGTTTTTAGAACGGACGGGAGACCGAAGATTAAGTTATGTCTAGAACTTTTCTTTCGTTCCAAAAACAGTTCAAACAAATAGAACGGATTGTTCATTCAACTTTAGACACTTATTCTGCAGAGAGCAGACAGTTTAAAGCAAGATCATTCTGAGATGTTCTCTTAACTTTGGCATATTTAAAATATACCAGCTTAGTAAAATCATCATTAAATGACAAAAATATACTGTTGATCAATTCTGAATTAACACACATTAAAGAGAAAGTTCAATCTGATTAATTGGTGTCCATTAATTCAACATAATTCTAACAAAAAGTAGTGTCCACTTGTGTCCTTGAGATGTCCAAGAAAGTGTAACACTGAGAGTTTCAGAGAGATGCGGAGAGGCCCATATTCCATACGGACATGAGAGTGCTGTATCCCTACAGTCCCCCTTTTTGGAAATCATCGCCTGTCCTTGGGGATGAGATCCAACACGAAAGGATACCACCGAATGTCTCTGACCTCTATGTAATCCAGCAAGTGGAAAAAAAAAGTCAAAAAAGAAAGTTCAAAATTATACTCCCATAATGTTTTGGAAATTCCATACTGTTCGTAGGTAATCCCATTGCGGCAAGCTTTTAATCCTTTGGAAAACATAGTCTGTTAACCCATGGAGAACTGAGTCTGTGATCCCTTGGAAAACAAAGTCTTATAATCCACAACGGTAAATCCACAACGATGGGGTTATTGATTTCATCAGCACGAATGGTTTTTAATCAGCATGTAGAGGGGATCCCTCGATTGACCCAGAGGAGGCGGCCCTTGGATGAAGGTTGAAGACCAACGTTGGATCAGCAGGTCCCCACATCGAAGGTTGCAGGCTGGATGGCTTCCAGTCGGTGCCACCCTGGTTCAATGTGTCATGCAATTATGTGGTTTTAGGTGGGCTTATGATTGGGATTCTACATTAAGCCTTACCTATATGCACCTGGTATGTAAGCTATCATGGATTAGATCAGCTAAAATTACCAATTAAGGGGTGGATCAATGCTGTAAAAATCAGATATAGGGATCTATACCTATAGAAATGTGGAGGGCTTCTGTAACGAAGGCCTCTTCATTCAAACTATTCCTCCATTCATTATTTAGTTTAGGTTAAACTAAAAATAAAAAATGAAACTAGTTTGGTCTAAATGTCTGTTGTCTTTTAGACGAACGACGCAAGATTTGGTAATCCCTAAAAATTTTGAAGTCTATGGCGAGACTCATCAAAATGAATAGATCTAGAATAGAAACGATCGAATCGGTTCTACCTAAATGATTGGGAGGTCAGTGTAGATTATAGTACCTTAAGTAGTATTGATCTACAATGACTTTTCAAAGATTGAGATCTTTAACAAAATGAACAGCATGTTGGCATAGTTAAATCCATTTAAGTCTTCAACTTATCAACAATCAAAACCTCTTTTGGCTGGGAGTGTTCAGAAAACAATAACAACTTCAATAACAACAAAAGTAGCAATCAAGCAACTAAAAACAACGTTTCACTACGTCAAACTCACTCTGGTCGTCAGATTCCACGTGTCACACACAAGAAAAACAGTTCTTAGCTTTATAACCGATGTCAATTAAATCCTGCAGATTTAAACGGTTGTTAAGGTTAGTTTTTGTTGTGGGTTTTATGCTTAGCGTTTCTAAGTTCTAGTTGGAACGGTTTCTTTTCGCAACTAGTATAGTTTAAACTGTTTAGTTTATTTACTATCCTGTGCTTGGACGACCTTCTTTTCCCATGAAGTCTTTGAGTTTGCGAGATCTTTGTCGTTTGTGGGGTTATTGAAATCTTTGTCCTTGACATGGGCATGACCTAACATCACCCCCCTGTGGTCATGAGGGACCACGCGCACGGGTGTGGACGTCCGTCCATGGGCACGAGTTAGGATGCCATTGTTTAGTTTAAGCTGTTCGCGCAGTTTATTGGGAACCTTGTGCAGGAACCTTATAGGTTTCGGCCAACGTATCTCTGTACGTTTACCTCTTTCTGCGTAATACAGGTGTGTCACAACTGTCGGCGCCGTCGCAGGCGTGTCTCTGTCGTTGTGATGTATGTCTTCCCACTTCATGAATGAAGAGGTGCTCTTTGAGTCTGTCAGAACTATGTCATCGCTGAGTAGTTCCAGATTCAAAAGCTCTTGAACCAAGGTTTCATCGAAAGCTTGGCTGATGGCTGAATTATCTGTCCCAGAGGACAGTACAGCGTTCTCGGTGTGTGACCCTAGGATCTCTACACCGTCCTCTACCCGTGGTAGGAAGTGTGAGTCTGCCCCCCTTTTGTTTAAGGAGGGGTCCTCAAAATCTGTAACCATGAAGTCCAAGTGACCGTCAGCGTGTTGTAGACTGTCACTTTCAGGACTCAGATGTCCTTGAACCAAGAATTCACTGAAATCTTGGCTGTATGCCGAATTACCTGTCCCACAGGACAGTACAGCGTCATCGGTGTGGGACCCTTGGATCTCCACACCATCTTCTACCGGTGGTAGGTAGTGTTCAGTGAGTGCTGAAGGTGTCAGCTCGCAGAGGAGGTTCTCGTGTTGGTCCAGAGTCTGGTCCACCTGTTGAGTCTCCTCTGTCTCACCTGTATATGAAGGTTCACTTACCGGGCTTGTGGTCTCGGTTGGGGAATCCCTTGTGACCTTAGCGGTACCTGTTGTTAGACAGTCAGTGTCCTGACCCTGGGGAGGTACCTCGATTGGCAGTGGACTGCTCACTGTGGCCCACATTGTCTGATTGCCATAATTTATAATCGCTTCAAAGCGATTAATAAAATCTTGGCCAACCACAAATGGAGTCTGGAGTGAGTCAAGTTCAGACACATACACCGGGTGGTATAGTGACATTTCGCCAATCTGCATGTGAACCATGGCTATTAGGGTTGTGCTCGCCTTTGCGAGGCCTTGTTGCGCACCATAAGTGTCTTTCACAAAGGGTATTTGCCTGCCAACATCGTTAGCGGCGGTCCTTAGCTCCTCAAACAGTTTGGCTGACATTACAGACACGTCTGAGCCGCAAACCAGGAGTGCTTCTTGCGCGAGGACCCCTTCCAATGTGAGTGGCAGGTAAGCTCTTTTAGCTATCCCCCTTCTTATAAAGTTACACAGAAACCGTTCAGGTTCCTTCACACGTTTCTGTGTACGTGTGACTCTGTCTGTGTATTCATCGTCGCTGTCAGCATCATGATGGCTGTCTGCCTCATGACCTTCAGGATGTGGATTTTCAGCAATATGATTGCTGTCAGCATCTGGATTTTTAGGACGCTGACCATCAGCAATTTGTTTGCCGTCAGTGTTGACGTTGTTGTTGTCAACTGTGTGCACTGAGTTGTTGCAAAAGGCAGTGCAGCGCGTCGCTTCATCAGGTTGAACAACGTTGTTTGTGTTATCATCAAGGACAACATCACACGTTGTGTCAGCTTGGTCAACCACTGTAACAATCAAATCATTTGACAAACAACTCACAATCTCAGTCACGTCCACGCACGGAGGCGCCGCTTCCATAATCTGGAGCATGTGTGACTCATTGCATGTCTTGAGCTGTGCAGCTCGAGGGGCAGGGGCAGGAGGGCCGCATCTCGGGGGTACATGTCGGGACAGACCATCTTTCAATGGTTCACGGTTCCCATGCAACCTCCTTCGAATCTCACCTACTGTGAGATCCATGAGAGAACTCTTTTGGTTCGATCCGAACCATCTGGGTTCATCTAGAGAGCGAACACCTGCGTTGTGTGGTTCTCTGCTCTTCTCAGGGTTTTCAACCTGAGGGGTAGGGGGTTCAGAACTCCCCGTGAACCAATCAGAGTCAACTTTACAGCTCGTAGCACCATGCTGTTGTTTGTTATTATGAAAAACCTGTGTCCTCTCGCACTTTGAAGGAGAGGGAACCTCTTCTACTTCCTGCGAGTGGGATGTGACCTTTTGACCTTGGCACACCACTGAGGGTGTTTTTCGCTGTTCGAGCATGTCAAAAAATTCCATAGCACATTGTTTAATTTCTGCCATGGTGCTCTCTTTGCAATTAACATTGAAGCGAACACATTTCATTATGAAAGGTATCAGATTCAAAGTGAAACGATTTTTAAACTCCGCATCTTCCTCTAAGCCAGGGACAGTTTTGTCCTTTGTGCAAGCAGAGAGGAGCCTGTCGTAAAACACCAGGGGATGTTCACCTGGTTCCTGTAGGACGTTCTTAGCAGCTAAGCACCTTTCAAATGATGAAACAAGCCCACAATTTGTTGATGCACCTGCCAGGACGTCCATCTTTGTACTGATCTTCTGTGAAAAACTCAAGTAAAATGGGTCTTATGTCACAGTGTGCAGTCTCACCATGTGATGCCAGGATGTGAAATTAAATAAAAAATCAGTGATTCCTATTAATTTGTCGACCTGTGACAAGGTCAAACAAAATTGGCTGTTTTTTGTGTGATTTTGTGAAAATCAAGACAAAAGAAGCCTCATGCGTGTTATTTTAAACTTGCAGTCTAAAATAACATGTGACAGACAATGGCCCTCATTCATGAAACTGTTCGTATTCTTATCCTACGTTTCTCCCACTTTTGTTCTTAAGAAGCGTTCGTAAGAACATGCCACGTCAGATCCAACAAAGTCTTCTATCCACAGGAAAAGCGTGTAAACGGGCTGCTTAAAGTTGATGAATCTCACCTGTTCTAAACAGCTGCGCGTGCACGCGTGAGCTTATTTACATGATTCCCACCCCTCAAAACGCCATATAAGGCTACGTTTCCTGCCTCAGAGGCAGAACGTGTACGTTCATAAAATGACAGCGAAAAGTAAAAAAGAAGAACTCTACCGGTGCGGAGGATGAAGTTCTGTGGTCTCTGAGGACAAGAAAAGAAAATCTGTCCTTATTAGCAGCGTCACTCATGGAAGTAAATGACCAGCTAAAACCAAAGAAAGTTTGTTTATAATAAATGTGGACCTCGAAACATGCATGCGTACTGGTGGCTTACTGGTTAAAGCATTGCACTGTTAGCTGTTCCTAACCTTTTTTCTACACCTCGTGGGATCGAGTCCCACAAGGTATGATTCTTTTTTTTTCCTTCTTACTTTAGATTATTTATTCATTCCAAATTAAAAAGGCTTTATGCTTTATTTCTTGTTGTATTGTAAATAGTTTTCTTGTGTTTTTTAAATCTGGAATGAATTAAAAAAAAAAAAACGTTGTCCTCCCACGGGAGGCGATCCCATGACCTTCGGAACTGCGACGCAGTGCTCTACTGACTGAGCCACATCAGAGCTATGACAGCAGCTGGAGGAAGTCTGTGTAAAGTCTGGCTTACCGAAGTCTGCGATACCGCGGCAAATTAAACTTAAATTAATTCATGGTTTAAGTTGATTTCAGTTTGAGATCTTCATATTAATATTGTAGTGTTAGAAAACGGCATTGATAACAAATTGATTTTCATTTAAATACTTTAATCCGTTAGTCATTATTACATTTAAAATTATAATTCGACTTCAAACAGAACCTATTGTCAAAAACAATTGTGGTGCGTGACTTTTTTAAACTCTAAACATTTCCTAAATAACGAAATATGAAGTTATTTGTGGAGTAATGCTGTCTGGATGACAGCAGACGGACCGCTCGTAAAATATACGACAGGTCCGGACCACACGTAGATTTTGTTCGTATCTGAAAAAAATCGTAGGATACGTGAACATTGTTGAATGCCACATATGCTCCTAAATCACTCGTAAGCACAGTTTAAGCACAAATCTGTGCGTATGAACGGTTCATGAATGAGGGCCAATGTGTTCTGCACAGAATCTAAGATAAAAGTGTCAAGTTTTATCAAAAAGCAGACATGTCTGTCTGAATTCTGTGTAACTGTTCTGCCATCAACATTTGATTCTCTGCGAAAATCAAATGAAAGGTGTGCTGTGAGTACAATATTTCAAATTGTTCCCCGTTTAAAAACAGGAACGTTCAAACGTACAAATTACAGGAAGACTGCGTCTTCTCCAGTAACCAGCAGGTGGGGTGAGCAGCGCTGGATAAATGTATCACAGCGACTGCAATCCTCTTACTGACCGCTATAGAGGCACTGTTGTCACCTGTGAGCGAAGCTGCAGCTTTCAGCCCACACAGACATCCAACAACGGATGAAAAGCATCAATCAGACAGATCTAAAGCGTAACGTGATAAGCTCTAGAACCCAGGCTCACAAAAACGAAATCATGTGAGCAAAATCGGTTGAACTGTGAAACTTTTTAAACTTCGTTTAAAAGAAATAAGGTCGGTCCATACAGTAGTTGTAGCTCCCGGTGTCACGTGACCTGGTCACATGGCGATCGGCAGTTTCAGAGCAACCGACTCAACCCACCCATTAAAATCTCAAAAACACCGCATTTAAACAGTCTTTTCAATGACAGTAACGGACAAACAAGCACGGAAACTCGTCTGGGACAAGCAGCTGAAGTGAAAATTGACGAGGAGCGGGGCTTCACCCACTGCGCAAGCGTCAACACATACAGCGTAATCGACCAATCACAGCGAAGACAGAACTGTAGTTCTAAAACCCAAGTGTTCATGGGAAACCGTGTCTTCCAAACCTAACGCCGCCCACGTGTGACGCGCCGTTCGAGCGGTGCGGTGTGTTCACGGACCTATGGTCGGTCGAACAAAAGCGTGGAACGGACTTTTCAACGTTCTAAAACAGTCATAAATATCGCAAAACACCGCGGTTAAGCCAGTCTTCGACGATATCACGTGCATAGAACTCAAACAACACAAATAAACCGTCAGAAATGTGTACATAAATGAATCTGACAACCAGCAGTATACAGAAACCAACGTTCTTGAACACGACACACAATGGACCAATCACAGCGTTTTAAGCAGCCATCTTGTCTCGTTAATGCTAACGTTAGCTCGACCCAGAGTCCTGGACACACTTTCACAAAATAAACGTAGTTTTACACCGCAGAAAATTCTGTTAATGAGCTCAACACATCCAGGCTAACTCCCACGCCTTCCAAAGAAGGCAGCACGCTAACTGTGTACAACAACGGACTTTACGTCAAACGGAACCGGACCACGTCCGGTCCAAAAGCGGAGTGGGTATCACCCGAACCTCGGCAAACAACACGTTGTAACAGATTAGGTAAAATTGGAGCAGCAAAGAGTGAAACAGACCTTCAACAGCAAACCGCAGATGTAATAGAATGAAGCAGGATCGTGGCACGGCGGTCACAACAATGAAAAATGCATGCAGCCTCGCGACACGTTATGAACGTCTCACAAACACAGACACAACATTTATCCATCCGCAGCTTCAAGCATACGTTAAAATGTGAAAGAAAAAATAATTCTAACGGGAAAACGCACCAGACAATGCCACGATTAGCAATCTCTGAGACACTCACCAGCCAAAACTATTCCATAAGTCCACAACAGGATGCAAAACTAAGCCAACACGTTATGAGCACTTAGGCTACAAAAACAACTTATCAATTTAATCTTTCAGCAGACCGTACGCGGCCACCAATATGTAAAGGAATCTATAGGCCGTTTGTGTAATTAAACACAAACGAGGTCAGTTTACTGACTTACCTATAGATTAGATGATAGATTTGAGCAGGTTTTAGACTGTTTCAAACTTACCATCAGTTAAACGGGGTCTCAACTTTTTCAGATTAAATCAACAAATCTAACGATGTGATTAGCCAGAAATGTAATTTCACACTTAGACTTCAATTTATGTTGGTCTACCAGAAAATAGACCTTTTATTGAAACTATCACAAAATTACATTAAACATTGGTATCGATATTAGCTCTGATTCTAACTACTATGACAAGAATTCAAATTAAAAACAAACAGACAGTTGGACCTTTCTGTTGGCACATTACTTAAAGTTTACCATGATGAAAATAAACATAAGGAGGAGTTTAAGGAGGAAAGATAAAAGATTGAAAGGAAATGGTTGAATCTTATCTTGAGATGTTTAACCAGAGATAGCACCCTCTGCTCGGTTTCGGCTGGACGTCCGTACCGTGATGAAACGACTTTTACCTTCGTGAAGATGATCCTGTCTCGACTCCGGTAAATTAGTCAAGCCAGACGCGCATGCTGCTGCGTTTTACAGGCGACCCACGTTCATCTTGCCACGGTCTCGAGACCGTCTGCGTCGGCCTCCCAGAGTAATGCCCAGCTCTGGTTTTGTTTCAAGATAACTTCCAGAAAGAGTGTCACCGCTTGGAGCTGTGACACTCGAAGGGGTTCACAGCTGACGTGCTGTTTGAACCTTTGCTGAAGACGTGGGCCCTTGGTGCATGGCCGGGACGTACATCAGCTTGGAGAAAAACGTCCGTGCATCTTCCCTTCTCCCCGAGAACTCATCAGCTCAGCTTCTCCCCGAGAACTGAGTCCCAGCACGGAGACAAAACAAAACCTGCAGGTGTGAAAACAGAGCACTCTCTGTTTGAGCACAGATGAATTGTTTTTAGAACGGACGGGAGACCGAAGATTAAGTTATGTCTAGAACTTTTCTTTCGTTCCAAAAACAGTTCAAACAAATAGAACGGATTGTTCATTCAACTTTAGACACTTATTCTGCAGAGAGCAGACAGTTTAAAGCAAGATCATTCTGAGATGTTCTCTTAACTTTGGCATATTTAAAATATACCAGCTTAGTAAAATCATCATTAAATGACAAAAATATACTGTTGATCAATTCTGAATTAACACACATTAAAGAGAAAGTTCAATCTGATTAATTGGTGTCCATTAATTCAACATAATTCTAACAAAAAGTAGTGTCCACTTGTGTCCTTGAGATGTCCAAGAAAGTGTAACACTGAGAGTTTCAGAGAGATGCGGAGAGGCCCATATTCCATACGGACATGAGAGTGCTGTATCCCTACAATGGTGTGAATGAGATGTTTAACCAGAGATAGCACCCTCTGCTCGGTTTCGGCTGGACGTCCGTACAACGAGGCTAGCCTGTATAAATAAAGGTTGAATGAATGAATGAATGAATGTTTTAAAGTGTGTGTGACATGATTTTTTTTACTATGCGTAAAATTGCTCTAAATATATTTTACCATTTAAATATGTTCGTTTTTGCAAACAAAATGATAAATCAATTTAATGTTGCTTTAAAAGTGATTTTAACCTTTGTGCCACGTTTACGGGAAATCCGATTACATGCGAATGCAACATCTGTGACGTAAAATCGGGCAGAAGGCTCTGGTATTAGGTAGCGGACAATTTAAAACCCGATTAATTTATCAATCTATGTGAAGATTTGAGTTATTTGTCTTCAGTTTGGGAAGCAGAAAATAGTTCAGGTGATGGAACAAGAAACAACCAGATCTAATTTAGGTCTGCAGCCATATGAGACTTACCTTCAGGTGGAGCGAG
>JBBPBX010102947.1:0-11963 GCA_038048925.1 Garcialebias charrua | reverse complement strand
AGTGATGACAACAAAGACAACAGTAGACAATCACAAAGGATGCATACAAATTGAGAAGAACAAGTGAAAAAAATGGTATTTAAAAGAAAATGTACCCGGTAACCAAAAAAAAAACCCAGCTAGTTTGTAAGGCGATGTAGAAAATTAAAAACAGGAACATGTCTGCATTGGTTTTTCCCAGAAACTTAACAGATGTTTAAAGTCCCTTTTGAGAGGTCAAAGTCAAGAGCTTCAGATGTCTTGAGATGTCTATACATCATACCTGACAGACAGAACAGATTCAAGATTCAAGTTCCTTTATTATCCCTGAGGGGCAATTAGATTTGCAGTCAGAGTTTGTCTCCATTGGGCGTGCCAAGTCATTTAGCCATCCTGTTTCTTGTGGTGTGCCCCAGGGATCAGTTCTGGGACCCCTCCTTTTTAACTTGTACATGGTACCACTTGGGTGTATTATCAGCAGCTATGTGGTCTCATTCCCTTGCTATGCTGATGATACTCAGCTGTATCTTAAACTGGGTAGCAATGTGTCTGAGACCCCATCTACATCATCTTCTTCAGCTTCTCCATTTTCTCCACTTACTTTTTTTTCCACGCTCACAGCATGTCTGGAGGAGATAAAGGCATGGATGCAGCAACATTTCCTTCACCTTAAAGGTTCAGTATGTAATTTCTGGAACACGCTGGAACTTAGGAAAATTTTGAACAGAGACACCTTTCTGGTCCCTCCCCCTCAGAGTCATATATGGCTCTGTTACCCTTGCTCTGCTGAAATTCAAATTCAAGCTCTGTTTTTATTGGCTGATTCAAATTCAAGCTCTGTTTTTATTGGCTGGTTACAAACTCTGTTTTTATTGGCTGGTTAATGGCGTGTCACTGTGGCTTTTTAGAAATGCTTTTAGAGAAGCAAGGGGACAATAGTTTTTTTCAGAGATTACTTGTCTAAAATCAGTATGTCAGGAGGTAGTGACAGAGTGAAGAAATATGTTAAAAAATATATTGTTAGAAAAGTTACATACAGCTCTTTTAACAGTTCAAAAACGGAAGCAATTCAAATTGGTACTTCACATCAAATTCAACAACAAAAAATCCTCAGTATCACCTTCTCTGGCCAGAACATTTCTCTTTCCAGTACCGTCACCAATCTTGGTGTTATTTTTGATCCACAACTCACCTTTGAAAGCCATGTGAAGCAGCATGTCTGTAAAACTTATTTTTTTCATCTTTGAAATATCGCAAAGCTTTGGTCTACAATGTCCTTCACTGATGCAGAAAAGCTCGTCCATGCCTTTGTCTCCTCCAGACTGGATTACTGCAATGCACTTCTCTTCGGGATTCCTGGCAAGAACATACAAAAACTACAGTATGTCCAGAACAGCGCTGCCAGGGTCCTGATGAGAGTGCGTAAGTATGAACACATCACTCCTGTACTGCGTTCACTACACTGGCTTCCTGTTTCTGCCCGGATCACTTACAAAATGTATCTGCTCACCTTCCAGTGCCTGTACGGTAATGCACCATCTTATTTAAAAGAACTTCTCACTCCTCACTGTCCTTCCCGCACTCTCCGCTCTTCCAACACTCATCTTCTTCTCACTCCCAGGTCTCGGTCTCGCACAATGGGAGACCGGGCTTTCTCCTGCGCTGCCCCTCGGCTGTGGAACGCCCTGCCCTCATATCTGAGGGCCCCACAGACCGTGACATGTTTTAAAAAAGGTCTTAAAACCTTTCTTTTTATCCAGTTTTTTAATTAATTTGAATTGTGCTTTTGTTTCTATTGCATCCAGTTTTTATTTGAGTATTTTAACTGCATTTTGTTTTGATTTTTATCTTGTTGTTATGTAATGTTCATACACTGTAGCACTTTGGGATCTGTTACTGATGTAAAGTGCGTTCTAAATAAAAGTTATTATTATTATTATTATTACATCCAGTGTACAGTTGTATACATCCAGTATACAGTCCTATGCATGCAGTATACTGTACAGTCTAAAACATGGTTTAGAATAGTTTTAACGACACATGTATTTAAATAATTTAGCCTGATATGTTTTGAACAATGTTAGAAAAAGCCTTCCTACTTCGAGTACTGGGCCTGAAAAGGGGAAATTCTTTTTCCATGCATCTGGACCAGCATGACCCTCAATCACTACTGTGAAGTGTTCATTTTGTCCATATATTTGGACCAACACGATCCCCGATCGACATATTGAAAAATGTACTTATTGTCCATGTATTTGGACCCAGAGGACTCCCAGTGGACATTGCCCTTTTCTTTTTGTTGTGTTATTGAAGTAGACTTTTGTCTTCTGTCCACAAAAAAGATTTTTTCTTGCTTTTGTATTCGCCATCCTTTTCATTCAACCTTTATTTCTACAGATTAATCCCATTGAGCCTCGAGGACTCATTTACAAGAGAGACCTGGTTTCAACAAAGAATGATGACAACAGCGACAACAATAGACAATCATAAAAGAGGCATACAGATTTTTTGAACAAGTTAAAAATAAGATGTAAAAAAAAAAAGTAGCAAAAACAGCTACCGGTAGATTATAAGGCAAATGTAGAAAATTAAAAACAGGAACATGCTTGCATTGGTTCTTGCCAGGAGTCCAACAGATTCTTAAAACCATTTAGAGAGGTATATTTATTTATGTATTCATTTAGAGAGCCTTGTCTTTGTTCTTGTCTATAGACTTTAATAATGTTAGTTCCACTTGTTACAGCACCACATACGGGCCATAATTACCACAGTATTTTGGATCTTTTTTGCATGTCCATGCAGATAATAACATCTGTTTTTTACATAGATTTATATATTTATTTCTATATATTTTTATATCTGTTATAACATCTGTAACTGTGCAATAAATATTGTGTGGACAACAAAAAACTCATTTTGGAAACGCACCGTTTGCCCAGCATGTGGACAAGGCCTAAGCTATAATGTGCAGTGGGTCACAGTACACGAGTCTGAGCAGCGTGATGTTCACCTAATTAAACACAGCAACAACCGTCAGTGCACCATGGACTTTTAAAATCTTTGCTCTGAGGAGTCACTACATTATTTAATGCTCCTTTATTTCACCCACATTACTTCTGTTCAACCCATTAAGAAAAATCACTCAAATGGCTGTGAGCCATGTTAGTTAAAAAATAATGACCTAGTGCTATACTTTTTACAGAAACATTAGCAGGCCTTGTTGGTCCTGTTTTTTTGTTTACTGCTCTCAGTCAGAGCTGTGAAAGAAGGATCTTTCTGAACGGGGCCTTTGATTGATCAAGAATCTCTCACAGCAGAGACCTTACGTTGAGTTTCACTAACCCTGCCTTAATTCTGTTTGAATGCATGAAGAGGTGTAACATGTTCCTCACGTAGTTTATTTGTTTTCCTTCCCTTCTTGTTCAGAACCTGCAGCAGCAGCAGAACCACCACAACCTCTGGAGCCCGATGAGCCTTTTGATAACGGCACCTATAAGAACAACCAGCACCACAGCTACACCCCCTACACCTTCGTAGATCTGGATGTAGACATGGCCAAGTATCGCCTCCCTCAACCCTCATCTGGCAGACTCTCGCCTTTGCACTAGAAAAGCAGAACCATCTGCAAATTATGCTTTAAGAATTAAATATATGTTTATATATATATATATATACATCTGCCATATATATATATATATATATATGTGCTCCTGAACATACCAAGTCTGCAGCAATGCTGTTGTCAAAATGTGACGTGATTAAAGAACATAAGGTAAAATTATAGTTTGGCTCTGTATTTGTTTTTCATCCTGTGTGCTTCTATTTAAATATCCTAAACAAAGTGGTTATATCAGTTACTTTAATAAGAAACAACCAGGACAGGATTATCTGTGAGTTTTGTTGTGGTTTGCCTGAAAAATGTGAGAAAAGGGACAAAAGGGAAATAAGAATCCCAGCAGGGTGCAGATGGACGTCATGGCTCCGCCCCCTCATGAATAAACATGAGGCGCGCGCCGCTGCGTGCTCCTGCGTGATGACGCAGCGCGACAACTGCGGGTCCCGATTGCTGCAGCCGCTTGTCAGTGTGACGAAGATTGGCACTCAGGTAAGCTGTCACTCAAAATCCCTCTTTTGCAGTTCCCTATCAATCAAACAATCTGGGCCGCGCGCTAAAATGCCCCGGGGCGAGGAGCGCGGACCTAGACAATGCAGCGGAGGGTGTCTTTTATAGGGAGGAGAAGAGAAGCGGCAGCGCTTCTGGAAGAATAAAAAAAATCTTAATACAAGAGGAAGAGGAGGGGGGGTGAAAATATGTCTGCTTTTGGGGGGCAGAGAAGGATTGAGGAAAAGAAGGGCGAGAGCTCCAGAGTAGGCCCGACAGCAGCAGCGTTAGCGCGGAGGGAGACAGCAGCTGTCCCTGCGTGATTGATTGACGGACAAGGATGTGTGAATAAACCGGGCTAGCGTCGCGTGCGCTCATTGTTTCTCCATGTTCAGATTAATGCCGCACATAATTACCTCCCCCCCACTCTCCCACCCGAAGAACTACAACAAACAAACGTTTATTAAATTATCACAACGTGGCCGGAGTTGTCACATCACTCACTCTGCTCGCCTCGTATCAATCCGCAGCGGGGTCTTTTTTCAGCCCCCCGGCTATGCTAGGCTAGGCTAGGTTAGCATGGTTTTATTTTTAATGTCGCCTGATCCCCTGCTCTTGCATAATAAATATGGCGCTTTGCATCTCGGTTGCACCATGGCAGCGTGAAAAAAAAACATTAACAGCCGGGTGGCTAGCTGGCTAAAGCTAGCGTTAGCTCGAGCAGCTTGAGTGAACAGGAGCTAACGTGTCTCTTTCATTGCATCACGGAGCGGCTAAAGCCAACGAGAACTAATGCTTTTTATGTTCAGCTGTTCTGGTTCGAAATCAGCTGATCTGTCAATAAAAAAACATGAAATAAAAAATCAAATTTCTCCAGCGCCGCTGGTGGTGTCTGCAGCTAGCACCGCGGCTAACGGCTAATTCATGGTGGGTGTGTTAAGCTAACATTTAGCTTCAGAGTTGGGGGGGGGGGGTTAAATATGAGAATAAACTAATGTAAGCGCTTCTGTTACGTAATACGCTTTTTCATGGAGGGGTATCTTTTTATTTTTAAACATTGTTTGCATAAAAACATAGGTTTAATTTAGCTTTTAGCTGCTCTTCTGTTAATCTAAAGGTAATTTTAAATCTTCACTGAGTGGAGGCTTCAGTTGTCATCTGTCAGGAAACACATTTATTAGACTGAACATGACTGTTTGTTCCCAGTCCACCCAGCTTGTTGTGAAACATGTTTTTGTTGTTAAACCTGGAGCCCACAGCTTGTGTGTGTCTGTGTGTGTATCTGTGTCTGTGTGTGTATCTCTGTGTGTCTCTCTGTGTGTGTATCTCTGTGTGTCTCTGTGTCTGTGTGTGTCTCTTGTGTGTCTCTGTGTGTCTCTCTGTATGTGTGTCTGTGTGTGTGTCTCTGTGTCTCTGTGTCTGTGTGTGTTTGCAGGTCAGCCGCCTGTTCCCGCTCTCGATGGTGCTCCAGTGTTTGCAGCGCCTGCAGTGAGCGATGGCAGCCCAGCTGGTTTCCATAGACAAATACCCGAAGGGAGAGCAGCAGGTGGGTGTAAAGACCTGAGGCCTGCACAACCTGCTCCGAGGGCGTCACACTCAAACACAACAAAACAGCAGCTGGGGAGCTCATTCTTCATATTCCACTTACTGTGCAGACAAAGAACACACGGAGTACGTCTTCTTGAACACTGTCCTACCTGACTCCAGTGTGAGAGCTCTGAAAGTCTGACACAACGCATCAAGCCGGGTCTGGGGCCAGTGCAGCTAAAATCAAGGATTTTAATTGAAGGTCTCTAAACTGAAGGTGGCTCAGCTGGTAGAGCTGTTGCCTTGCAGCGAGCAGGTTGCCAGTTCAAATCCCAGCTGGGGGTCTTTCTGTGTGGAGTTTGCATGTTAAAAAAAAAGGCGTTCAATACAGAAACAACTGGACTTTATTTGTAACAGAAGACGTTTCGCTTCTCATCCGAGGAGCTTTTTCAATTCAAAGCTCCTCGAATGAGAAGCGAAACATCTTCTGTTACAAATAAAGTCCAGTTGTTTCTGTATTGAACGCCTTTTTGATTTATCATGTCCTGGACGACTGAGAATCTTCACCAGCACGTGTTTGCATGTTCTCCCCGTGTTGCGTGTGTTTTCTCCAGGTACTCCAGTTTCCTCCCACAGACCAAAAACATGCATGTTAGACTGATGGTGACTCTAAATTGTCCCGAGGTGAGTGAGAGTGAATGGTTGTTTGTCTCTGTGATGGACTGGAGACCTGTCCAGGTGTCCCCCGCCTCTCACACAGTGATTGCTGGACATGCACCAGTGACCCCAGTGACATGAAAAGGAAGAAGTGGGTAAAGATGATGGATGGATTGAGTTAATTAATGTTTTATTGAAGATGAGGGTGAGATGCTTCGTGTAGAGGGGAGCTCTCTTCTCGCTGCTCGCATAGTTTCTAAAAGCTCACGTTGCTGCAGGACCGATGTTGTACCAAAAGGTGTGTGTGCGTCGCAGCGGAGCGAACAGCCCGTTAGTTTAGCTGTTTCGGCAGTTTTAGTTCTTGTCATCAACCAACATTAACAACAAAGTCTGTTTATTTAATTGCCCAAGATTGTAGCGAAGGAGCGTGTCAGTTTCACGTTCTTCAAAACTCTCGATGTTCTCTCCAGGAGCGTGTCAGTTTTGTGTGTTTGTAGTTTTAAACATCTGCAGATTTTAGGATCACACAGAATTCTAACACAAAAACGAGGCTTTTGTTTGTTTTCGGCTCCTTCTGGCCGTATTAAGACGGTGGTTAGGACGCGCCTCGGTGTGATTTCTGAACGGACCGAGGCAGCGAGGACGATTGACGCCAACTAACTCCTTTGTGCTGTGGAGCAAGGTAGTAGTAGAGGCAAAACGGTAATCCTGCTTTGTGGCTCAATATTGAGATGAAGCGATGACATGTGGTCAGTGATCACCCGGCAGACAGATTAAACAGATTTATTGTTGAGACAGAGTTTATAACGACTCACGACAACTTTGTGTTTAGTTTAAAACGTTAACCACGAGGAGAATCACTGATTAATTTCACTTCAACCCAACTGAGCTCTGCTTGGTTTGGTTCCACGAGGACTCCCATCCGTGTGGGACGTGGCCGGAACCGTCGGTGTTTGATGAACGACCAGAGGCAGCTCAAAGGCAGAGTGGTCTTTTTGGCCATTTTGCATGAAAGTTTTGAGATAGCCAAGTGTCTGTGGATAACGCCACAGATGAGCAACTCCCAGAGAGACGTCAGGTCTTGTTTCATATTAGAGTTTGTGTTTATACTTCTGTAAATTCAGAATAAAAATCTTGTATTAGGACTCAAACAGTCAATGACTGTAAAGTGGTGCTCCTTGAGGGTTCCTGCATGTTCCAGATGTTTTCCTGTTCCTCAGCAGGGCTTCAAGCTCCGCAGGAGTCTGGTAGTCAGACATCTGGTGTGCTGAGAAGAGAAACGTCAATAGTGCGAAACAATAGTGGCTCTCGAGGAACGTGCACATTGTACGTCTCGATGTTTGGCTCGGAGCAGAGCGCCATGACTTCAGGAGGCGCTCCATAACAAACTCAGTGGAGATGTGTGGGTCTTTGCTGGAACAGATGAGAAAACTCCTCTTTGGAGCTCCTCAAACAATAAAAATACAGTTTAAAGTTAATACAGGAGTTAAATTTAACTCGTCTGACAGGATATCTTCATATCATTTACATTTTTTTTTTACTTCAATAATTTTTGTCTGATTTATCGTACACACAGTTTGAGGCTTACTTTTCAAGCTGGGTTTCTGTCCGCCTCTTATTAACTTGGCAGTTCGGTTACTGTAGCTGCAGGACATCAGAAACCTGCGATAATACGGTTAAATATTGTGATAAACCAACATTTCCCTCCATTTCCTCTTGATCTAATGTAAAGCGGGCGAGGCGTCGAGGCCCAAGTGTTTCTAAGAGCGTGGGCGTGTCTAAGAGAGTGGGCGTGTCTAAGAGTGTGGGCGTGTCTAAGAGCGTGGGCGTGTCACGACACCTGCCTGTCGTTGTGGTGATGAAGAGGAGCTGAGCTGTAAGACAAAACTCTCTGTTTACTGGTCGGTCCACGTTCCTCCCCTCACCTCTGGTCATGAACTCTGGTAGAGACTGAAAGAATGAGATCGTGGATCCAGGAGTTGAAATGAGTTTCCTCTGCAGCTGGACTCTCCCGCAGAGACAGAAGTTCAGGTATCAGGAGAGACTCAGAGTAGAACCACTGCTCCTCCTCATCCAGAGGAGCCAGGTGAGGTGGTTCATCTGGTGAAGATGCTCCCTTGGCACCTCCTTAGAGAGGTGCTTCAGACATGTCAGACTGGGAGGAGACCCCGGGGAAGACCCAGGACACACTGAAGAGACCATGTCTCTCCATTGTCCTGGGAACACCTTGGAGTCCTCCCAGAAGAGCTGGAAGAGGCTGTGGAGAGAGATGTCTGGACCTCCATGATCAAGATGCTGCCCCTGAGACCTGAGTCCAGAACCAGAGGAAGATGATGGATGGATGGAATAATAAAATAAATCTAACGCTGCTACTTCTCAGATTTCCACAGATCGTGGGGGTCTCTGGAAGGTAACGCCCGTGATGGGTGAGGGGTCACCGTCAAAGGACCGAATAGACTCGGGTCGTCCATAAACTTTGTTCAGGGTCAAAGTTCAAACCAGGTCTTCACTCGTCTGGACCAGTTTCTGATCCGCTCAAGATAATTGAACCGATCTTTATGAATTTGTACCTCTGTGAATCCTGTAATTGTTTAATCTTCAAGGTCACAAATCAAGGTCAAAGGTCATTCAGGGTCTGGGCCGTGGCTATAGATGGCTGTATAATATTTGTTGACGGGCGTATAACGTGTCGTATGTTTCAATAATTTATGATCTACTTTTAAGGAGCTGAAAATGAAATTGTAAACGTCGGTGCTTTTTAAAGTTGAAGACTTTCAGTGGAAGTGCTGCTCTTCATCTTCATCTCCCTCCTCTCCTTCCCTCTCGACCTTGTCTGTCATTTTTTATTTTTTTCATCTTTTACAGTTGTTTGTTTCTTTTCCTCTCCACGTTCTCCTCCTGTGCAGATGCAAAGTGTGCTGAAGTTGGACGACCCTGAGCAGAAGTTTCTCGACGGGACACTGGTGGGCGTGCCCAGTCCAACGCCTGGCGAACTGCAGACCCCCATGGACGCAGACAAAGCATCTATATATCGGTTTGTGTTGTCTGGACTCCTCCATGAAACGTTGTCACGTCTCCTTTGAGTGTTGTACCACAGTGTGCGTGTCGGTGCTGCGTCCACAGCCACCCTCTGTTCCCGCTGCTGGCGCTGCTGTTCGAGAAGTGCGAGCAGTCCACGCTCAGCTCCGACTGCATCACCTCGGCCAGCTTCGATGTGGACATCGAGAACTTCGTCCGCTGTCAGGAGAAGGAAGGGAAGCCGTTCTTCAGCGAGGACCCTGAACTCGACAACTTGGTGAGCTGCTTGTACTTCGCTCCGTGACGTTTGGGCGACTGTTGGAGGGAAAAGCGACGGCCGATCGTGAGGGAGTCTCCAAACAGTCTTGAAACGTTTGCTGAGAGTTTAAGGTGCTCAGAAGACCTGGAAAACATTTTCTCTTGATGTAAACGGCGTCGCAAACACTTCTCGGTTTAGTCTTTGTCATTCCAGAGCACTACAAACATGTTTTGATGCCTGGCTCTCTGAGGCCCAGTTTGTAAGAGAAACCAGAACATTTCTTTGTTTTTGAGGTTTTTGGACACGTTGAGCGTCTGCGTGAAACCACACGTGTGCACAACGAGGCAGACAGCAGAGTGCTGTTTGTCCTGATCATCCAGTTCATCACGTTCTTCTCCAGTCGCGATACCAGGTGCAACTGTGGTTGTCAACTGGTGGCCCATGGGCCAATTTGAGTTTGTGGGAGTGGGTGTTGTCCAGCCAGTGGAGGTGACGAAACTAAAAATCTACGATGAATTCTAACATTTATTAATATTTTAAGTTCTAGGACACAAGAATACCATATTCATAAAATGAAGGAAAATTAGTTCATACCAGTTTTGATCAAATTTAAAATGCTGAACTCTTCAGTGCAGCAAATTTAAAATGTGCATAAAATTAGGCTTTTTTTTTTAGATATGTAATTGGGACTTATTGACTTTATAATCAAAAACAAATACCTTGATTTACGTAGACTTGAATTGCGTGTTATTTCTAATTCTTATTATTATCAAATTAAATTTAAACAACTCGTTGTAAGAGCGTCCACAGCTGGATTAGAGAGAAACATCTGTCGGGACGGCAGGAAGCTGGATCAACGAGTTCTGTTTCCCACAGGTTCCTGGCCTTGGGAGGACGCTCGTGTCTTACGGGTTTTTGATGATGGAGGAGGGGTTTGTGAGACAAGTGGAGCTCTACGGTATTGGCGGGTGTTGACTGTGGGGGGGAAGAGAAATGGAGCGCTATGTCTGTAGCATTTAAGCTAGCGTGTACCTCTGCTGTTACATCTTCTTTCAGACATTTCTGAAAGTTGAAGCTTCAGGAGCTGCAGGCCGCTCCCACGTGGTCTCCTGCGTCAGACGCGGCACATTTTCCAAAAATACTGAACTTTCCTGAAATTGTACCAATAAAATCATAAAAAGCACAGCGCCACCTGGTGGCATGGCATGGAGACGCCAGCAGATTCAAAGCAGTGTGGACTGTCTAAAGGACGATCACATGGTCACCGTGTGACCGTTGAACGTTTCCAGGAGCTCCTTCAAGTGTAACCGAGGTCTGAACGACCAGAAGCCTTCAAGGCGACGGCTTGTGATGTAAAACTCAACCAGAAAGGTTAAAACTGTCCCGTCTTCATTCTAGAAGTAGACTCGTTTGTAAACTCGAGGTAGCTGTCAATCGGTCCCTGACCCGTTCTGTTCCCGTCCCGTGGAGATGGTGAAAGCCATCCAGGTGCTGCGGATCCACCTGCTGGAGCTGGAGAAGGTGAGCGACCTGTGCAAGGACTTCTGCAGCCGCTACATCGCCTGCCTGAAGACCAAGATGAACAGCGAGACCCTGCTGAGTGCAGATCCAGGAAGCCCGTACTCGCCCGCACTGGGCCAGCCCCAGAACTTCTCACCCACCAAGACTCAGGTGTGCACTGTAGGTGGACGTGAGTCAGAACCATGGCACACAGTTTGGTGTAAACCTCATCAAAGTGAAATAACTTCTGTTCTCTGCAGACCCCCAGCTCCATCTCCGGCACCATCAGCCCCCAGGGTCAGATTGTGGTGCCTGCCTCCGCCCTGCAGCAAGGAAACGTCACGGTCACAGCCGTCAACCCCACCCAGGTGGTCACAGGTACGTCAGGCGGCTCCTCCCCCAGGCGCTGACCCGTTGGAGCGGTCGTGATGTCACGTGTTTCAGTCTGAAGCTCGTGTGTGTGTTTCAGGAGGAACCGTCTACCAACCGGTCACCGTCGTGACTCCCCAGGGCCAGATGATGACTCAGGCTCTGTCACCCGGGACCATACGCGTCCAGAACAATCAGGTACCTCCACGTTGGTTCTTCTTAAAGGGGACCGGGCCGTGGGTCGGGCAGTGCGTCCAACAGATTCCAGAGCTGCTTCTGAACTGGGTTATGGCTGCACTGGCTGCAGGTTTCTGTCCGATACTGATTTAGTTTTATAACGACACCGTCTGGCGTTACGCTTCAGTTTAATATTATTTTATTGAAAAACATACTTTTGAACAATGTCCTAGAAACAAACTGGTTTCAACTGGCCATGAGGTGGTTCTCTGAAATATGAATGAAGTTCAGACACTTGTTGTTAAAAAATCAGTTTCTCATGCATCGGACGATTTCCCAAAATTAAGGAACTCGGGGCGATAAATGGTCGGCCAA
>JBBPBX010102946.1:0-11963 GCA_038048925.1 Garcialebias charrua | reverse complement strand
ATTTTTTTTATGTTACTTATTATATCAGGTGATCATTCCAATCATAAACAAATAATAAGTTTAATAAAGTACAACTATATAGCAGTAGTGCATTTATGACATTTAAACTGTTACTTTCCGTGAAAGAAGACAATGAAAGATGGTCATCAGAAATTCAAACCATCATGGTATACAGTATAGGTTTTTGTTGCCTCCCTAATGTAATTATTCCTACCTGATGTCATCACTTGTCTCCTCTATCACTGACCTCGTGTCTGTCTCCTTCACCCTTTGTCTGTGGCATTCTGCACTGTCATATGGTCAAAAAAGCATTATATATTAGTTGTAAAAATTACAGATCTTAATACAGTTTTTAAAAATAATGTTTACATGTTATTGCTTGGGATTAAGTAGCTGTTCCCTCACTTCCACCTGCATTAGACCAACCTGTTGCCTTCCCCAGTCTGTCCTGATTCCTCTGTCATCTTCTCTTCCTTCTCTCCATCCTCACAGCTGAATGACATTAATTTTGTGTTAAGTAGGTTTAAAAATACAGCAGTCAAACCACAATAGAAATGAAACTTTAATTTAAATGATCTCCTTGTTGGATAACAGTTACTGACTGGACATTTCATCTGATCTGACTTACCAGATACATCACAACACACACCACTGTAGTGATATTAAATAAGACATTTAAACTCAAGTGTCCCTCTGCCAACCTTTTTGAGTCTCAGGGCTATAGTGACACTGAGGACTAATTTGTCTGATACACACATAAACTTGTACAACTCATCTTTAATTAAAGAATCAATGATATTAAATGTACATATGAGTGAATAAATTGTAGCACTGCATTGGAACATAGTACTGCACCACAACAGTTTAGCTTTCCTGTGTTAATATTTCCTAAGTTTTATTTAGGTCATTCTTACACTTAGTGTGTGGATGTGTGTGTGTGTGACATGTATCAGATAAAAATATTAAACAAATCACGTCTATAGGGGAGGCAACATTTATTTAACAGCCAAATATGGGACGATTCCTATTAGGCTAGCTTTAGCTAACCTGAATACTTTACAAGCCTCCTGTCCTGCTAAAAACACTGACTGTACTTACCTAATATCTTTTAACCACATTGAAAGGCTTTTTTTCAACTTTCTTCTCCCTTTTTCTGTTTTGCGCCCTCGATAGTTTTTTTTCTGCCGCTCCAGTGCACGAGTGAAATAAATAAATAAATAAATAAATAAATAACGCGCCTGTGTGGGCGCGTGTTCACAGCAGCACCTGTGTGTGAAGGGAGAGCAGAGAGACAGGAGGAGGGAGGTGAGGGAGCAGGGGGGTGCCTAATCAGTGCTGTTGACCTGTTATTGATCATTTCATGCAGTTAAAGAAAATGCCTGCTAGAAAAACTTTTTTTCTAGAGACGCTTTTGACGCCCCTTAAGTACAGCGCCCCCATGCGGCGCATCCACAGCATAGCGCCCATTTGCGCCACTGCCTATACAGCAAAGAGTATGGTATTTTAGTTACTTGGATCACAAGGTGGTGTCTTAACAAACCAATTTTACACACATGCCAAAATGTTCTTGTTTTGTGCCCTCTGCTCTTTCCGACTTGTTTTGGTAACACGGGTCACGTAATTTGCTCCTTGCTCAGGTACGACCTGTCCAGCCTGAGGATTCTGGGTACTGTAGGCGAGCCCATCAACCCCGAGGCGTGGCGGTGGTTCTACGAGGTGGTGGGTCAGAGCCGGTGTCCGGTGGTCGATACGTTCTGGCAGACAGAAACAGTAGGAGACGATAAATCAACACAGTCTGGTTGACTGGAGGCCGGATCAGATTTCAAAATATATTCACAGCTTTCTTGTTCACATTATTTTCTTATAGGGAGGTCATGTTTTGACTCCACTACCTGCGGCTACACCTCTGAAGCCAGGCTCTGCTGTGAGTACCTCCTTTATCTTTATGCCGGGTACCCACCAAACGCGTTTCGGGCGCCGGAAGCGGCCGGTTTACATTGAAAGTCCATGTTGAGGCGCGTCGAGGCGAATCGTGAAGCGGCGCGTTTTGAGCGTTTCAAGCGGCGCGGCAGTTCTTTTCCGCGCACGCGACGCGTCCGAAGCAGCCGACGCGTCGAGCAGCCAAAGTTCAAATATTTGAACTTTCGCCGCTCGCCGCGTAGCAGCAACCAATCGGGAGAGCTCTGCTATGTGATGATGCAACGACGACGGGACTTTATTTGGACTTTTTAAACTTACCCAACGAGCCTCCATGAAGAAACCAGCCTCCGGTAAGAAACTTGGCATTTTTACAGTTGCCGCTGTCCGCTCGAGCAAACGATCACCCCAAACATAAAAAAACGTTTTAATCTCAACAAAGACTTTCGGAGCTGCAGTTCGGCTCGTAGAAAACCCACTCAAGTAGTAACGAGGCTCACGTACAGCTGATTTCGTCTGCCTGATGTACAAGAAACAACCGGAAAAGGAGCCAGACGCTCCTCCCACTGCGCGTCATCAGACGCGTCTTCAGTGTGAACAGATTCTGGTGACAAGCGACCAAAAGGGTGCGGCAAGAGCGTTTTGACGTGTTCGGTGGGTACCCGGCATTACAGAAACATCAGGATAAGGAAAGCGAGAGAGAACATCACAGTACCGGTAGTCCTCGACTTCTGACGGAGATCCGTTTTTACGCGGCGTCGTAAAGCGAATTTTGGCTTAAGTCGGAACATACGTCCAAACTGCACCTTATATGTACAGTACTGTATTTTACCAAGCACTTAGCCTATCCTAACACAGTACCCTACATAATTATCAAAAAACACATACATTTGAGAGCCATAATGAAGGGAAAAAAACAGTTAATTTCCTACTCTGGAATACTGGTGAAGCCATTTTCTCCATTCCTCCCTCCCTCCTCCGGATTCTCCATTTGTTTACGTTGTAAAACCGCTGTCCATAAAACAGCTACTTTTCCACAGCTGCTGCCTGTCCAGCTTGCTCCAACGTTTTGTTTGTTTTTTTGAATGTCCAGAAGACCAGACTTAGCCTTTTTAGAGAGTACAGAGCAGCTGTAGCCTCCGCAGCTATACGGAAACTGCCGTAAACTGCGTAACTCAGCTTTTCAAAATAAAAATTTCTAATTTTTTATTTATTTTAAATTTATGGGGATGCGTGTCGTAACCACGAAACGTCGTAACTCGAGACCGTCGTAAGTCGAGGACTACCTGTTTACAACATTTTTCCTAAGCCAGGCTCTGTTTGTTTTCTTTATTCGACTTATTTGTTCTATACAAACGATGCGTCCGGTTAAGGGATCTCTACTCCTCGTCTTTCAGACCTTTCCGTTCTTCGGGGTCGAGCCGGCCATCCTGAACGAACACGGGGAAGAAGTGGAAGGTGAGGCTGAGGGTTACCTGGTAAGTTTGGATGATTTAGGATTTTTAATTTTTTTTATTACAAAAAAAAAATCATTAAAATGAACTCTGATTAGACGCGAACACTTCTCTCCTGGTTGTGCGCTGCAGGTTTTCAGAAAGCCCTGGCCGGGAATGATGCGAACTGTTTATAAAGACCACGAGCGCTTCGAGAACACCTACTTCAAGAAATTCCCGGGCTTTTACGTCACCGGCGACGGTGAGATGCCAAAACAAACAAACAAACAAACAAAAACACAGCGCATGTCACTCGAGAAGCCAGACATTTGTTTTTATGAATAAATTGAATGTTGAAACTTCTGTTGGAGGTTATTCAGGTTGTTTCCTCCGCTTCAGGCTGCCGGCGCGATAAAGACGGATATTACTGGATCACAGGGAGGATAGACGACATGTTGAACGTGTCAGGTACAAAAAAATACAAAACTCCCTTTTTATTTTTTAACCTCGACTGTAAACGTCTGCTGTCAGCCGTGCGCTTCATATAAATAACCATGTTTGTTCTCCAGGCCACCTCATGAGCACGGCGGAAGTGGAGGCGGTGCTGATGCTGCACCCGTCGGTGTCGGAGGCCGCCGCGGTGAGCCGACCTCACCAGGTGAAGGGAGAGTGTCTGTACTGCTTCGTCACCCTCAAAGACAGCCGGGGGTTCGACAGCAAGCTGGTGGAGGAGCTCAAGAGGCTCGGTGAGGACCCCGCTCAGGAGGGAACGCACAAAACGTTGCAGAAATTCTCTGTCGGGGCCTTTACTTCGTCGTAAAGTAAAAAAAAACGACTGATGGAGCGGAATCACCCGCCACTTTTCATGCGCACGTGTTGGACTCAGATCTTGTTTTGTTAACAACAGCTGTTAAAATATGTGATTTTTATTATATTCATTAAATGTTTGATTGGGGGTTCATTTCACTCGGACTCGTCAGGGTTTATGTTGATCTTGCGCTAGAAGTTGGTGTTGGAATGTAAACGTGCGGCTCGTAATCGCCGGCAATCGAACCTGATTCTGTTGATTTTTATTTTATTTTATTCATTTATTCATTTTATAATAATGAGATACAACATTTAACATATATGTAATTGGAAAAATATATATAAAATATATAAAATGAAAGGTAGCAGATGAAGAAAATATCTTATTAAATCTGCTCCTTATTTATCTAATAACAATTCAAACAAAATTTTCTATAATAACAAAATAAGTAAATAACTCATTCAATTTTCAATTCACATATATTACTCATTAAAATACATTCATTTATATTTGTTTAACAATTCGATTTTAACCAGTTTCTTAAATACAAGGATTGATTTGGCTTCCTTAACATCTGTCTTTAAGTTATTCCATAATCCAACTCCCTGAATTACGGTAGTTCTTCCCTTCAAACTAGTTCTAAACTGCGGTTTTACAAATACATCTTTCCCCTTGAGATTGTAGCAGCTTGATCTTCACAAAATACATTTGGATATTTGACGGTAGTGTAATTTTTTTAGCTCTATACATAAGTGACAAAATGTTATAATGCACCAAATCATAGAACTTCACTTGATGGGTGACAGTAATGTTTTCTTGTTAGACTTCTTACAATTCTTTTTTTTTCCTGCTCTGAGAACAACACTGCTGCGTTAGAACCACCTCACCTGTGCCATCTCGTCATGGTCCATCCCTAAAACGTCCTTCATCAGGTGGTAGGCCTCGCAGATCAGCTGCATGTCTCCGTACTCGATGCCGTTATGGACCATTTTCACAAAGTGGCCTGCGCCTTCATCTCCCACCTGCTCAAGTGACACAATATTGTTAGTTGTTAAATTACTGTTATTTTCTTACAGTGATGTCATTGTGTTGTATACAATCAGTGCAGTAAACATTACAAAACTACACTGAAGAAACAAACGATGCGCCCACCCAGTCACAACACGGCTCTCCTGTTCCGACTTTAGCAGCGATGCTTTGGAAAATGTCTTTTATGTGTGGCCTTAAAAAAAGGGAAAAAAAATCAGACACTAAATATTTCATCAACTTACATATTAAAATCAGCCAATTAATCTTCACTAATATGCATATTTAACAGGTCATATAAATACCCAACATTTTCAGTTTTTTTATGGCTCACCAGGCGTCTTTATGTCCTCCTGGCATGAGTGATGGTCCATAACGTGCGCCCTCCTCGCCACCGCTCACTCCACTCCCGACAAACAGCAAGCCTTTCTCTTTCAGACTCTTACACCGCCGCTGTAACACAAACACAATATGTGAGGATGTGCTCTTAGAAATACAGGTAGTCCTCGACTTATGACAGCCTCGACTTACGACGTTTCGGGGTTACGTCACGCATCTCATAATTTTTTTTTATTTTTATGAAAACTCTTATTTTATGTGTTTAAATGTTCTTGATTTTATGTGTACAGCACTTTGTTGCAGCTGTGGTTGTTTTAAATGGCTTTATAAATAAAGTATTAATATTATTATTATTATTTTGAAGCTGATTTACGCAGTTTCCGGTTAGCTGCGGATGCCAGAAAACTTGTTGGAGAAAGCTGGACAGACAGCCCCGTGTGTCCGATCAGAGGTTGGATCAGAGGAACGGCTTCGCAGCCTCTGATGTTGGAGGGACACCGAGCTAACATGCTAACAGGCGGAGGAACGGCTTCACCAGCTCCCAGTAAGTTATTAACTCTTTTTTTCCTTCATTATGGCTCCAAATGTATGGAGCTAACATGCTAACAGGCCTTACTGTAAACAGTCTGGACCGCGCAAACTACAGGCAGCCTCAGATGTTGGAGGGACACCGAGCTAACATGCTAACAGGCGGAGGAACGGCTTCACCAGAATACCAGTAGGCCATTAACTCTTTTTTCCCTTCATTATGGCTCCGAATGTATGTGTTTTTTGATAATTATGTAGGGTAATGTGTTAGGATAGGCTAAGTGCTTGGTAAAATAGTACAGTACTGTACGTATGAGGTGCCGTTTGGACGTATTTTCCGACTTACGACTATTTTCGAGTTACGACGGCGCGTAGGAACGGAACTGCGTCGTAAGTCGGGGACCACCTGTACCAGAGGGTGATCTCAGCAACTTACCGTTGTGTCTCTATACTCAGAGTTGCCACCATCGATGATGATATCCCCAGCTTCAAGAAGAGGAACCTAAAAGAAAAAGCAAGGACAGCACACAATAAAGTCGTGCAGGGCTCATCGCTGGTGGTTTTACTGCAGGTTGATGCAAATCTACCAACCAGTTTATCAATGAAATCATCCACAGCCTGTCCAGCCTTGACCAGCAGGATGATCCTCCTGGGCTTCTTCAGCTTGGACACCATGTCTTCCAGGGACTCGGCTCCGATCACTTTGGAGCCCTTGGCCTCGTTCTGCAGGAAGTCGTGGACCTTGGACACAGTTCGGTTGTAGGCGCAGACCTGTTGGACACAGATTGTTTTCAGTTGGAGGAAGAACAGTGGGTCCGTCGGGAAATGTAAACCAACAGAAATGAAGACCTTACCACAAAGCCATGGTCGTTCATGTTCATGATGAGGTTCTGACCCATAACAGCCAAACCAATAAGTGCAATGTCTGCTCTGTGGAAACAAGAGGAATCACATTTACCAAGAGAACCTAATGAGAAGCCACCAGCAGGCTGCAAGATGTGAGTATTAGGATTCTTATATTTTCGTTGTAACGTTGCAATTAACACACTGAACCCAAATGGCAACCACAAACCGGATTTTAAAAAAGTTGGGACACTAAACAAATTGTGAATAAAAACTGAATGCAATGATGTGGAGATGGCAACATCTAATATTTTATTCAGAATAGAACACAAATCACAGATCAAAAGTTTAAACTGAGAGAATGTATCATTTTAAGGGAAAAATATGTTGTTTCAAAATTTCATGGCATCAACAAATCCCAAAAAAGTTGGGACAAGTCCATTTTTACCACTGTGTGGCATCCCCCCTTCTTCTTACAACACTCAACAGACGTCTGGGGACAGAGGAGACCAGTTTCTCAAGTTTAGAAATAGGAATGCTCTACATTCATGTCTAATACAGGCCTCTAACTGTTCAATCGTCTTGGGCCTTCTTTGTCGCACCTTCCTCTTTATGATGCACCAAATGTTCTCTATAGGTGAAAGTTCCTGGGAGTGCACGTCTCAAAGAACCTGTCCTGGAGCAGGAACACTGCAGCACTGGCAAAGAAGGCTCACCAGCGCCTCTACTTTCTCCGCAAGCTGAAAAGGGCTGGAGCTTCAACCCCCATCATGTGCACCTTCTACAGAGGTGCCATAGAAAGTGTCCTGACCAGCTGCATCACGGTGTGGTTTGGTGCATGCACTGCATCATGCCGCAAGAGCCTCCAGCGCATCGTGAGAGCAGCTGAGAAGATCGTCGGCACCTCCTTGCCCTCACTGCAGGACTTACACAGCAAACGCCTCACTCGGAAAGCCCTCTGCATGGCAGGTGATCCCACACACCCACTACACAGCTGCTTCAGACTGCTGCCATCAGGGAGGAGACTGAGGAGTCTCCAGGCTCGAACCAGCAGACTGAGAGACAGCTCTGTTCATCAGGCAGTCAGAATGCTAAACACTCTGCCTGCTCTGCCTCCCCTCCCATTTGAACTGCCTTAACACAAAAAACTTTCTCACACATTACCACACAACACAAAGATTTTAACACTGGACTCTGTGTCATCAAACGGGTTATTCACTAAACTCTCGGTCATGTGCTCATTCAGTTTGCACTACTTCTCATATTTGCACTAATGTTTGTATTACATTACTGCCTATAGTCATACTACTGTTTACATTCACTGTTTACATTTATTAATACTGGTTTACATTTATTACTACTGTTTACATTTACACTACTTTTATCTACACTACTGCAGATACATATACAGCATTCTCTGACTAGCCTTATCTAAGGATGCCAAATGTGCCTTATGTGCCTCACTGCATATGCCACTTTGCCTCTATACCAACATCAACTACCTCATACATATACTGTGTACATTAACTTATATGCTGCTGTGCCACTCTTTGCAAATGTCAATGCTAGAACCTTCAGTTTATTTTATAGATATACTTTTTATACTTTTTATACTACTATGCAAAAACTCAGGACAGTATTACACTTTTATTATTTCATTTTATGCTTATGTTCATTGGGTGTTTGGTGTTTCAGTGTTGGTGTAAATTTTCATACTTTTATACTATTATGAAAAAACTCAGGACAGTGTTACACTTTTACTATTTTATGCTTATGTTTATTAAATGTTTTAGTGTTTAGTGTTTAGATGGTTACTGTTGCACCGAGGGACTGAGAGAAACGCAATTTCGGTCCTGTGTATGTCCTGTACATATTGCAGTTCTGACAATAAAGTTGACTTTGACGATCTGGACTGCAGGCTGGCCATTTCAGTACCCGGATCCTTCTCCTACGTAGCCATGATGTTGTGATTGCTGCAGAATGTGGTCTGGCATTATCTTGTTGAAAAATGCAGGGTCTTCCCTGAAAGAGATGACGTCTAGATGGGAGCATATGTTGTTCTAGAACCTGAACATAGTTCTCTGCATTAATGGTGCCTTTCCAGACATGCAAGCTGCCCATGCCACAAGCGCTCATGCAACCCCATACCATCAGTGATGCAGGCTTCTGAACGGAGCGTTGATAACAACTTGGGCTATCCTTGTCCTCTCTGGTCCGGATGACATGGCGTCCCAGTGTTCCATAAAGAACTTCAAATCGTGACTCATCTGACCACAGAACAGTCTTCCATTTTGCCACACTCCATTTTAAATGACCCCTGGCCCAGTGCAAACGTCTGAGCTTGTGGAGCTTGCTTAGAAATGGCTTCCTCTTTGCACTGTAGAGTTTCAGCTGGCAACGGTGGATTGTGTTCACTGACAATGCTTTCTGGAAGTATTCCTGAGCCCATTCTGTTATTTCCTTGACAGTGGCATTCCTGTTTGAGGTGCAGTGACGTTTAAGGGCCCGGAGATCACGAGCATCCAGTAGAGTTTTACGGCCTTGACCCTTACGCACAGCGATTGTTCCAGATTCTCTGAATCTTTTGATGATGTTATGCACGGTTGATGATGATAACTTAAAAGTCTTTGCTATTTTACGCTGGGTAACACCATTCTGGTATTGCTGCACTATCTTTCTGCGCAACAATGGTGGAATTGGTGATCCTCTTACCATCTTGGCTTCTGAGAGACACTGACACTCTGAGAAGCTCTTTTTATACCCAATCATGTTGTCAATTGACCTAATTAGTGTTAATTGGTCTTCCAGCTGTTTGTTATATGCTCAATTTCCTTTTTCCAGCCACTTATTGCTACTTGTCCCAACTTTTTTGGGATTTGTTGACACTGAAATTTTGAATCAACATATTTTTCCTTTAAAATGTTACATTTACTCAGATTAAACTTTTGATCTGTCATCTATGTTCTATTACGAATAAAATATTGACATTTGCCATCTCCACATCATTGCATTAAGTTTTTATTCACAATTTGTTTAGTGTCCCAACTTTTTTGGAATCAGGTCAATCTCATTGAGCCTCGAGGACTCATTTACAAGAGAGACCTGGATTTGGATGCGAACCAACAACCTCAGGATTGCAACACCACGGCACTGCCCATCAAGTTACCACAGCACCCCATGTTTATTATCGTATATTTCTGCTACACACAAAAGATAGAAGGCTGCATGGCAACAACAACAAAAAACGAGATCAAGTACTGTATAATGAATGATAAGTAGCTTATGTCGGTAAAACGTTCACAATTAGTTTAAATATAAATATTGACTATATAAACACATTTACCCCCATCTGAATGAGTAAAAACTCTTTCGAAAACTTACTCAGCCATCGTGCTCTGCGGGTGAATTAAGGATAAAGGTAAGAGAAGTGTTCAGTTGAATCCTTCTTCAGATTTCCTCCTTCTCGTTCTGCACTTCCTCGTTCCTCTCCACGACGTGACTTCACTACGTCCAATACAGAATCCACCAATCAGAGAGCGTCTTTAGTACAACCCACTTTGTTTCGGATTTCTGATTGGTCCAGTAGCCTGAGCAGAGGTATAGCGTCTCTCATTGGTTGCTCCTACAGCCAATCATTTTGCAGAGCGTGAGTTTTTTGTTAGCCCTGCATGACCAAACCCAACCAAGATTTAGAAGGGGAAAATTTTTCATTTTAATTTAATTAAATCAAATAATGTAAGAGCATCTTTCATCTCAAAAATATATATATATATATATTTATATATATATATATTTATATATATAGTTTTACTATTTTATGCTTATGTCTATTATTATATGTTTCAGTGTTTCAATGTTGTCTACTGTTGCACCGAGGGACTGAGAGAAACGCAATTTCGGTCCTGTGTATGTCCTGTACAGTACATATTGCAGATCTGACAATAAAGTTGACTTTGACTTTTGACTTGACTTTGTATTCTCCTAATTTGTGAATTTAAATAGGTTTTGGGAATTTAATATTAGGTATACATATGTATTTGAACAAAATTAATTTATGATAAAACACTGGTTCCTCTCAGCTGATCTTGAGGTCATGTACTGTATGTGGTATGAGGTTTATTAGCATTGAGCCCCAACCCACCCCCATAAAAATAAAAAAAATCATACACTTATGAAAAAAGATTCAAACCTTTAAAAACACATTTTGATGATGAATTAAAACAACTTGATGGCAATTAACATATACAGTAGCATGAATTGATTTAATTTGGATTTAAACTATACAATGTTCTTACAACACCGTTTTTAATTAAGTTTTACTTTCTAGAAATTTGAGGCAGATCACATGAAAAATGACTTTACACTAAACCAGATTATTGTCAGAACGGCTTCTTCTGCACAGAGTTTCAGGGTGAAGGAACAAAGTTTGAAATAATCCCTGAAAGGTTTTGGCCCTTTTAAATGCCACTCGTTAACTTGGTCAAGCTTGCTTGAGATTTGGGATGTAGCTGTAAAGAAGAAATAAGTACTGTAAATAGATAGGCAATTTCTGCTGTAAATGATCAGTTTTGAAAACTTAAGTAAAAACTACCCTGATGCATGCTCAATAATAAAGTAAAAACTAACAGCGACCATCTTCTCACTTTGACTTTTTTTGCTTAACAAACTGTAAAAACAATGACAAGAAGTTGTGAAAGTAGAAAAATATCTGTAAAACTTAAGAAATTTGTCAGCTAAAATGTTTTTTTCCCCTAAAGGTTTGAGACAGGAATTAATTTTTGCATTAACTATACTGAACATTAGTTTTTATTTACCGTATTTTCCAGCGTATAAGTCGCACCAGAGTACAAGTCGAATCAGTCAAAAAGGTATCATGAAGAGGAAAATAAATCACATACAAGTTGCTTTGACATATAAGTCGCATTTATTATGTGTCACTGCTGACTCGTCGCGTTTATCATACACTTATTTAATGGTCAAAACAGCTTCATTTCGCCTGGGCGGCTCATCCGTCCAACCATCCATCACAGCTGCCATCTCTCCAGCGTCTTCTGTCTGCACTAGCTGAG
>JBBPBX010102945.1:0-11963 GCA_038048925.1 Garcialebias charrua | reverse complement strand
TTATGCTGTCGGGGACTATTTTAATTGCCCCTGGTAGGGCCCCCCAAGGCAGATTGGTTCTAGGTGACAGGCCAGATAAAGAGCAATTCCAAAGACTAACATGGACAAGAAAATACAAGGAGCTCAGTGTCCCTTGCCTGGATGTGGGTCACCGGGGTCCTACCCTGGAGCCAGGCCTGGGCGAGGGGCTCATCGGCAAGCGCCTGGTGACTGGGTCTCTACCCATGGGGCCCAGTCGGGCTCAGCCCTAAGGAACAACATGGGTTTGCCTTCATGTGGGCCCACCACCTGCAGGAGCGGCCATATGAGTCGGTTGCATGAATCCATGGGCAGTGGCTGAAGGCGGGGGCATTGGCGCTGTGACCCTGGCTTACCAAAGCTGGCTCTTGGGACATGGAACGTTCAGATTAAAGTCACAGTTACAGTGCACTGAGACGACTTCTGTTGGGAATTGGCCCTATAAAAATAACCTGAATATAATAGAACTGAAGTTCAGAACCAGGTTCACATGACTTTGATGGTTCAGGTGGTGTAAATAAACCCATTTGTACCTGCAGGGGTCAGAACCAGCGTCTGCAGGATGTCTGACAAAGACACAATGCCGACGATACGAGACTCCTCATCAACAATCACCAACCTGTGAACCTGGGAGCACACACACACTTTATTATTAATCATACATGTTTCCTAAAGCCCCCTATCAAAATAAAGGCTCCTGTTAAACAGTTTTAACTGAACAAGCTGCTACAATGTCTGATCTTGTGCTTCATAATGGTTCTGCTATAGCTCCTGGCCCACATCCTGACAGCACCTCGGTTTCATTTGATCAGCTGATGGCCGGCGTTACCTCAGCCTTCACGATGCGGTCCACGATGGTCTCCAGAGTCTCCAGCTTGTTGCACTTCATGACTCCTTCAAAGTACTGAGACCGGTGTCGGAGAGCCTGGGTCACCGTCAAGTCCAGGTTGTTGTAGGTCTTCTCTGCTGCCAGGTTCTGCACGGACACCACAGTCAATTCCTACAATGGTTCTGATCCATTCTACCGGGTCAACAGAGGATGGCAGTACTCACAATCACATCAAACTTGGAGTATATGTCCACCACCTTCCCTGCAGACAGACAGGATGGTCAGAGCAGCTCAGCCAACAAACACGCATCAGTTTTGAAGCAACAGGACGTTACCATTGTGGTCGACAACGGGCAGGGCGGAGACGCGGCGCTGCGTGAAGACGGACAGGGCCATGATGAGCGGTGTGTCGGGGTGGATGTAGGCGATGTTGGAGTATGTTCCCACTCCGAGCTCCTCCAGAGTCTGCTTCATGAAGGCCGGCATCGGCATCTCACACACCTCACACACACAGATACAGAACATTGTGTTGAACATTCAGGAGAGAAGCCTGCAATCACATCTCAACACTGAAAAATTATACGTAAAGATAGAGCCATGAGGACCAGTCAGGGGGTCATACCATCATCCCACCATCAGAGACCCAGTCAGAGGGGGTCATACCATCATTCCATCATCAGAGGACCAGTCAGAAGGGGTCATACCATCATTCCATCATCAGAGGACCAGTCAGGGGATCCCACCATGGGGTCATACCGTCATTCCATTGTCAGAAGACCAAGTCAGGGGGGTCATACCATCATCCCACCATCAGACCAGTCAGGGGGGTCAAACCATCATCCCTCTATCAGAGGACCAGTCAAGGGGAGGGGGGTCAAACCATCATCCCAAAGTCAGAGGACCAATCAGTGGGGTCAAACCATCATCCCACCATCAGAGGACCAGTCAAGGGGGTCATATCATTATCCCACCATCAGAGGACCAGTCAGGGGGGGTCATACCATTATCCCACAATCAGAGAACTAGTCAGGCAGGTCATATCATCATCTCACTATCAGAGGACAAATCAGGGGGGTGATACCATCATCCCAAGGGTAAGTGACAAAGTACCTCCTCAAAGTCAACTAGAAGCTGTGAATGCAGGCTTGCTAAGTCTCCCTGCTGACACCGTCACAGAGACCAGTCTGCTGGTTCCATCACAGCCACAGAGATCCTGGACTTACTCAGCTAGAAGATCCAGTCTACAATAAATGAGGAGCAGTGTCCTCCATGAAGGAGGCTGAAAGCTAAGATCCAGCCATTACAGTGGGTTTACAAGTTGCTGTGCAGTGGGTTGTCGCTGCAGTTTGTTGTTGATGCAGTGAGATGTAATCACAGTGAGTTGATGTTGCAATTTGCAATGAATGAATGTTGCAGTGGGCTGTTGTTGCAGTTTGTTGTTCCTGCAGTGGGTTGTCAGTACTGTATAGTGGGTTATCATCACAGTGGGTTGTTGTTGCAGTGGGAGAGGGTTGTTGTCGCAGTGGGTTGTCGTCGCAGTGGGTTGTCGTCGCAGTGGGTTATCGTCGCAGTGGGTTGTTGTCACAGTGGGAGTGGGTTGTTGTCGTAGTGGGTTGCTGTCGCAGTGGGTTGTCGTCGCAGTGGGTTGTCGTCGCAGTGGGTTGTCGTCGCAGTGGGTTGTCGTCGCAGTGGGTTGTCGTCGCAGTGGGTTGTCGTCGCAATGGGTTGTCGTCGCAGTGGGTTGTCGTTGCAGTGGGTTGTCGTTGCAGTGGGTTGTCGTCGCAGTGGGTTGTCGTCGCAGTGGATAGTCATCGGAGTGGGTTGTCGTCGCAGTGGGTTGTCGTCGCAGTGGGTTGTCGTCGCAGTGGATTGTCATCGCAGTGGGTTGTTGGTGCAGTGGGTTGTCTTTGCAATGGGTTGTCTGTGCAATGGGTTATCAGTGCATTGGGTTGTCATCGAAGTGGGTTGTCGTCGCAGTGGGTTGTCACTGCAGTTTGTTGATGATGCAATGAGATGTAATTGCAATGAGTTGATGTTGCAATTTACAATGACTGTTGCATTGGACTGTTTTTGCAGTTTGTTGTTGTTGCAGTGGGTTGTTGTCGCAGTGGGTTGTCAGTACAGTGGGTTATCGTCGCAGTGGGTTGTTGTCGCAGTGGGTTGTTGTTGCAATGGGTTGTCATGCAGTGGGTCGCCGTCGCAGTGGGTTTACGATGCAGTGGGTTTACGGTACAGTGGGTTTACGGTGCAGTGGGTTGTCGGTGCAGTGGGTTGTTGTAGCAATGGGTTGATATTGCAGTGGGAGTGGGTTGTCGTCGCAGTGGGTTGTTTTTGCAGTGGATTGTCATCACAGTGGGTTGTTGGTGCAGTTGGTTGTCGTGCAGTGGATTGTCATGGCCGTGGGTTATTGTCGCAGTGGGTTGCCGTCGTAGTGGGTTGTTGTCGCAGTGGATTGTCATTGCAGTGGGTTATCGTCGCAGTGGGTTGTCATTGCAGTGGGTTGTCGGTGCAGTGGGTTGTCTGTGCAGTGGGTTGTCGTCAGAGTGAGTTGTCGTCGCAGTGGGTTGTCACTGCAGTTTGTTGATGATGCAATGAGATGTAATTGCAATGAGTTGATGTTGCAATTTACAATGAATGAATGTTGCATTGGGCTGATGTTGTAGTTTGTTGTTCCTGCAGTGGGTTGTCAGAATAGTGGGTTGTTGTCGCAGTGGGTTGTTGTTGCAATGGGTTGTTGTTGCAGTGGGTTGTCAGTATAGTCAGAGTCAGAGTCAGAGAGTCTTTATTGTCATTTGCACCGCATGTGGTACATGAGATGAAAACGAGATTATGTACACGAGGTCCCAGTTACATCCAACAACAAATGAAAGAGAAAAACAGTAATAACATCTAGAACTAACTAAGAAAAACATCAACTAGTAATACACAGCAGCACGAACATGAGTTTGTATGAGCAGATGGTCACAGATGAACACAGATGAATACAGCAACAAGAAAACAGATCAGCATCAGTATGATGTGATATTTTGCAGTGTTTATTTTTTATTTTATTTTTATTTATTCATGAGTCTAACAGCCTCAGGGTAGAAGCTGTTCCTCAGTCTAGTGGTTCTACACTTGATGCTCCTCAACCTCCGTCCTGAGGGGAGTGGGGCAAAGAGTGAGTGTGCTGGGTGAGTGAGGTCTTTCATGATGCAGGTGGCTCTTTTCCTGCATCTGGAGGTGTAAATGTCTGTGATGGTGGGGAGACTGACTCCAACAGACTTATATAGTGGGTTATTGTCGCAGTAGATAGTTGTTGCAGTGGGTTGTTGTTGCAACGGGTCGCCATCACAGTGGGTCGCCGTCACAGTGGGTTTATGGTGCAGTGGGTTGTCGGTGCAGTGGGTTGTCATGCAATGGATTATTGTCGCAATGGGTTGTTATCGCAGTGGGTTGTCGTCGCAGTGGGTTGTCGTCGCAGTGGGTTGTCGTCGCAGTGGGTTGTCGTCGCAGTGGATTGTCATTGCAATGGGTTGTTGGTGCAATGGGTTGTCAGTGCAGTGGGTTGTCGTCGTAGTGGGTTGTCAGTATAGTGGGTTGTCGTTGCAGTGGGTTGTCAGTATAGTGGGTTATCGTCGCAGTGGGTTGTTGTCGCTGTGGGTTGTTCTCGCAGTGGGTTGTTGTTGCAGTGGGTTGTCATGCAGTGGGTCGCCGTCGCAGTGGGTTTATGGTGCAGTGGGTTGTCAGTGCAGTGGGTTGTCAGTGCAGTGGGTTGTCAGTGCAGTGGGTTGTCAGTGCAGTGGGTTGTCAGTGCAGTGGGTTGTCAGTGCAGTGGGTTGTCGGTGCAGTGGATTGTTGTCGCAATGGGTTGTCGTCGCAGTGGGTTGTCAGTGCAGTGGGTTGTTGTCAGTGCAGTGGGTTGATGTCACAGTGGATTGTCGGTGCATTGGTTTGTCGGTGCAGTGGTTTGTCGTCGCAGCGGTTTGTCTGTGCAGTGGGTTGTTGTCGCAGTGGATTGTCAGTGCAGTGGGTTGGCGTCGCAGTGGGTTGGCATCGCAGTGGGTTGTCGGTGCAGTGGATTGTCGTCACAGTGGGTTGTTGTCACAGTGGATTGTCGGTGCAGTGGTTTGTCGCTGCAATGGTTTCTCGTCGCAGTGGTTTGTTGGTGCAGTGGTTTGGCGTCGCAGTGGGTTGTCGGTGCTGTGGGTTGTCGTCACAGTGCTTTGTCTGTGTAGTGGATTGACTTGCCCCGTCTTTCAGACCCCCACCCCCACCCCGGTAGCCTGGCCCTCGCCTTCCTGCACAGCTCTGCTCAATTCTCATTTCCCTTCACTGCTCAGTCTGGGACTTCTCCCATAGACAACGATTTCTCCGGCTGATTTTTGACCGGACCAATCAGAGAACAGAAGGGGCAGAGTTTTTGGCCCCTAACCCACGCCCCCACCTGTCCCAGCTCGCAGCCAGCGAGCAGCCGCATGTTCTCATTCAAAGCGATGCAAAGCGATGCAGGACTGTTTTATATGTGACACAAATGTATTAATTTCCCCTTCTTAATCCCTTATCTGGAGTTTTCTTTTGTTTTTTTGGCCAAAAGTCAAGTGATCGCTCCCTCCTCCTCTCTCTCCGCTGAGTGTAAAGAATAAGGAAGTGCCTCAGGTTGTCACGAGAGAAAAAAACTCGGGTTTTACGTTGTTGCCCGAGTCCCTGCATATTTTCTGGTCTTCTGGTGTGCTGGACCAGCGCTACATGTTTTTATTTTATATTCTTCAAACGTTTTATTAACATATAAACACAGAATATGCAGGCAGCGAGAGAAAATGCAGCAGGGGGCGGAGCTGATGTCAAGTTCGGCAGAGCACAGAGGGGGAGGGAGCAGAATGCTTTTCCTGTTCAAAATTTTTCTAAGATCCAATGGTTTTGTTCCTCAGGCAGAGGCCACGCCTCCAGCAAGAATCGTTTCTCAATGGAGAAAGTCCAGACCCTAGTTCGAAACGAAGTGAAGGACAAGGGTCTGGTTTTAACCAGGCTACCACCCCGGCAGTGTGAGATGGACTCACAAAGAGCTGCAGGAATTTGAGGATCCTCTTGTGGGTCAGGATGTAAAGGGCGTTCCCACTGATGGGATCAATGACAGGAAGTCGATGAATCTTGTTTTTGATCAGAGAATGGACGGCTTCAAACACACTGAGGGAGGGATCAGAGGTCAAAGGTCAGTGGTCTCATCGCATTATCTATCAGCAGGAACTCTGAGGCTAACCTCCACAGACTCAGACCTGTACCTGGCATAAGGTGGGATGTGGACCAGAGGCTTGAAGGTCTCCTGCAGGTACAGCTCTGAAACAAAGAAACGCGTGTTATTCCCAACACGTGTCAGCGTCCTGCAGCTGCACTCACATCAGTCTGCCCACCTCTCCACGTCTCGATCTTATGTTCCTCCAGCTCGTAGATCTGCACCTGTCCACACAAAACACACCTGAGAGGTCAGAACTGAGCCCGGCTCAGCTGACTGCAGGTCACCTGATCAAGGAGGTCAAGTCACTGTGACGGATCCACACCTGTGTGTGTGTGTCCTTGTTTATGCTATGTTGTGAGGCCCAGTTTTCTGAGTTATACCAAATTGTGAGGACCAACTGGTTCTTATGGGGCCCAAAGCCAGGGCCCCATAAGAACAAGTCCCATTGGTGGGTTAGGGGTTAGGTTTAGGACTAAGGTGTGAATTGAGGATGTGTTAAGTTTAGGGTAAGCTATGTATTGGTAATGGTTAGGTTTAGGGTAAAGGTCAGGGTTAGGCTATAGAAATTAATGAAAAATGAATGGAAGTCAATGCAATGGCCCCACAAAGATAGAAAACAAACTTGTGTGTGTGTGTTTTACCATGGGGGATTTGTAGTATCTGGTCAGGATGTTGATGAAGTCTGTGATGGTCAACATTCCTAAAACAACAAAAACAAACAAAGTGTTGATCTGTTGTCCTGACTCAGTCCTCCGGTGCTGTTTTTCTGGATCCACAGTTCTCCAGAGCGTCTGAAGCTCCTTCAGAGTTCACTCCAGGTCTGAACCTGCTGACCTTTGACCTCTAAGGCATTCAAGCACAAAAAGACCTGCAGAACTCCAGAAGACTGGATCGGGAGTTCTGATTTGGTCACAAGTGAACATCAATGAAACGGAGCTTTGATTCTGAACGTGACACCACGTGCACACTCTTACCCACAAAGCCTTGCTTCTTGCTCTCCCACAGCGGTGCAGCTCGCACGCCGTTCGCCACCAGAGCGAAGAACGCCTTCTTCACCTGAAACGATCAATGATGATCGGTCAGCAGCTGAAGCTGTGACCTCTGATCCCAACCAGGGCTGGAGTCCCTCAGGGCTCCGCCCACTAACGCTTCAGACAGAAAGTCTGACCCAGTCCATCCAGAACCAGAAGGTCTCACCTGCAGCGTGGTGTCGAACACCACCAGTTTGGAGCTGGTGGGGATGATGTCATAACACTTGTGACACTTCATGAAGCGCATGTAGATGTCTCGCTCCGACTCGTCTGACCCTGCAGACCCAACAGAACCGCACAAGTCTGAGTCTGACCCAAATGCTGCCGGTCTTTTGGTTCTGTTCGTCTCCTTTGATGAGAAATAACTTTAGAACAGGTTCTGGTTCTCCTCCTTCACCATCGGACTCATCAGAACAGGTCTGAGGAAGTCTGGGGACACTTGTGACATCACTTCCTGTGGACGGTCTCCAGATTATTATAATAACAATATAGTAAAAAAAAAAAGCTACTGTTTCAACAATCTGATCAGCTGAGCCTGGTCTGTTGTCATGGCAACACGAGACCTGCCTCTGTCCCCCTGGGGTCAGAGGTCATGCCTGGATCTCTTCATCATCGGTTTGATCAGTCTTACCGGCATCATCGGGGTCCGGCTGCTCTGACATGCCGTCTGCCGCCTCCACCTGGAACACAGAATGAGTCGGAGTGAATCATCTCCACCAGACAAACAATCTTTGTGTCGCCACATTAAAAACAGGAAGTAAATGGTAAATGGAGCTTACTTCTATAGCGCTTTCCAGCCCCCTTTGAGGGGCACCAAAGCGCTTCACAGTACCAACCATCCACCCATTCATACACACATTCATACACCGGTTGCGGTAGACTGCCATGCAAGGCGCTGCCAGTCCTACCGGGAGCAACTCGGGGTTAAGTGTCTTGCCCAGGGACACAACGAGGTATGCCGTGACCGGGGATCGAACCCGAGACCTTCTGGTCCTGAGCCGGCTGCCCTGCCTCCACAATATCTCGGCCCCTCAAGTACAGAAGACTACAAAGACTGGAGAGGTCAGCCCGGGTCGACTGCGCTACAACACGAGTTCTGGGCCGCCATTTTGAGAAGAGCTACATGTAGCAGCGAGAGCCTGCGGCTCTTTCAAGCTGTGACCGAAACTAACATCAAACTGAATTTATTGGCGGCGGCGGTGGCGGCGGCGGCAGCGGCAGCAGCAGCAACAACAGACAAGGTTGAGCTGTTTTCCTGTCATTTATTTTGCAAATATGTGAATACTGGAACGAGTACAAGGAGTAAAACTCACTCGAACTTTATTTCTATACTTTTTTCATTCATTCAACCTTTATTTAGGCAGGTTAATCTCATTGAGCCTCGAGGACTCATTTACAAGAGAGACCTGTCTACAAACTAAAGAATGTTGACAACAGCAACAGTAGAAATTTCCTTACACAATCAACAATAGACAAACATTAGAGAGAAATAGTTGCATGGTAGTCTGCCGCCACCGGTTTATGAATGTGTGTAGCATTCAATATATGTGTAGCACTTTGAGATTTTCAGTAATGAAAAGTGCGTTATAAATTGAATTAATTAATTATTATTATTATTAAATACAGATTTTTTTTTTTACAAATTAAAACAAAGATATCAAAGTAGCAAAACAGACCGATTATAAGGAAGATGTAGAAAATCAAAAACAGGAACATGTCTGCATTGGTTTTTCCCAGGATTCCAACAGAATTTCCACTAAGAATCTGGTCTTCTCATTTGTGTGAAATTGTAAAAATATCAATAAATGTTAAAAATCATTAGACATTTTTAGCGTTACGTCGTCAGCCCTACCACAAACGTCTCCTCCAACAAGCCTGAAGTGGCCCATGGGCCACCAGTTGATGGTCACAGCTGGAGCAGGCTGCTGCGGCTCTCAACACTTCATTTAGTGAACAAAGGTGTAAAAATAACTCTTTGGAAGGTAACGGTTGCAGAGCCCTGGACTTCTTACTCTCACAAGTCTGGGTCAGGTTCTGCCGGGTCACAACATTCCCCCAGATTAAAAGCCAACCTCAGAAGAGCAAGATGTTTGATCGATGATCAGAACCAATGTTGCAGATTGTCTGTAGGAAAATTATACATTGGTTCTGATCCTGGTCCCCTGAGACCCGCTGGGTCAGGTACGTTTACCTGGTATCAAGTTTTATGTCGACACTTTCCTGGACCAAGACCAGAACCAGAGCGGTCCCAGCAGTGAAGGAGCTGTAGAACCACCAGAGGTCCCTGTAGAGTCCAAATCAAAGGGACTGAATCCACTTCAAGGCTCAGGTCTGGTTCTGGTTGGACGTTCTCGGGTCACTGTGAAAATTACCACAAATTCAAAAAAAATCCACCAGATCTCTACAGAGGACTACAAACATGGACGACAACTGTCCCACTGCGCAGCTCCTTGACATAATTTCCTGTCGATTCTATTCTCCTCACACACCAACAGAACTTTGTGCAGACGTGCCCAACTGGGGATTCTGGGTCAAATCTGTGTCCTCGGGTGAAGTGAAACGGACCTCTGACCGGTACCACAGTTCTGTTAGACCACCATGTGAAGACCTGATTGACCCAAAGCACAGTTCGGTTCTGGTCCTGTTAGAACATTACAGAACTGGGTCATGTTGTCATGGCGCTGGTGGAACCAGGGTCTTAAAACAGACGACACACAGAATGTGTCGGAGTGAGTCCTCCTCCCACAAACAACCATCTTTGTCAACTCACAGGTTTAACTTTAAAACTGACAAAATGTATAATTCTTCAAAACATCTACAGTAATCTACAACCTGAAATAAAAAAAACTGATGTAAAAACGTACAAGAAAAAAAACAAAGAATTTCCTTTGACTTTTTTAAATGTCAGACTAAAAGATGATGAGATTCTTCATCCCATTTTAATTAAATTAGTTCCTGCAGTTTTTAGAAGCGTCGCAGCCTGAACTTCTGGAATAAATAATGACAGATGTCAAATAAGGAGCAGAAAGTAAAGAAAATAGAAGAATTTTCTAATGTTTGTGTTTGTTAGCAGCTAACAGGCAGGTGTTGTGCAGGAAAAGGTAACTACTGACTGCAGCTTCTCCCTGAAAAATGAACTTTTTAGACATAAACTCATCCCCACGTTATTCTTGTTTATTAAGGCGTGCAGTGACGTCAGACGGCGGCCTGGCACTTCACAGCCGACTGGTGTTGCGCGTCACCTGGTACCAGACGCGGATGTACCATTAAGGCGAACGAGGCGGTTGCCTGGGGCCCCCAATCAGCAGGGGCCCCGGACCCGCCCCGCCCCGGCCAGTCACCTACATCCCTAACATTGCTCCTGCTTGTTAATGTACGTTTAACATAAAAATAATTATAGTTACGATGAAAACTAGGGCTGAACGATTTAGGAAAATAATCTAATCCCAATTTTTTTTCTATAAATTGCGATTGCGATTTAAAATGCGATTATTTTTACTGGTTCTGTATTAATTCATATCACTAACGACACAACTGTTTTTTTTTATCAGATAATTAATGCGCCTTTTCACGCAAACGTTAACTTGTTGAGCTAGCTGCTAACAGAGCGCCGTCAAAACAGACCCGGTCACATGACCAGCTCGCGCTCTGTTTATCTCCTGCGGTCTCGGTGTTTCAGCCTCTAAGCTCAGATACACGTTTACATGGGCTAACTTACCTGAATTTATAACTTTTATGACTTCTGTCGAGCCTGAAGCAACTGTGTTGGAGCGCACGGTCTCCTCCTCCCTGCTCTGCTCTGTTTTGCTCCGCTCAGAGCTGCGCGCGGCCAGTCGGCTCACTCCCAAGTCACGTGACCAGTCAAATCGCAGCCCGTGCGATTAGTGAATCGCGTTTTAACATATCGCGAGATAATCGCAAATGCGATTAATCGTGCAGCCTTAATGAAAACGATCATTAAAAACGCAATACAAAAAACTGTCGATTTCTGTACCCCCCTACTAAAATGGACTATTCCATCATGACATCACCCAAAAATCCAGGAAGTGCTGTATTCTAGTTGAGCGAGAAACGGGAAGAGTACTTGGACAGAGGAGACAGAAAAAAGATGAAGCAAATGCAAAGATACGAAAGCGGAGCGGAAAAACGTAAAAAGCGTGAAAAAACCAAAACGTATGTTTCTACAATACCGAAAGTGACAACGTTTTTTATGGGTCTAAAACTTCATCAACTGCTGATAATGACGGGCAGCCCATAAGTGAACCGGACAGGATACAGGAAGAAGTGAATACCGCCGAGGCAGCCAGTGACGAAGATGAGGTAAGAGTTTTAGGAATTATTTTGTAGGTTGGGTAAAATAAATCCTGACAGTAATCAACTGAGACAATTACTATTTTCATGTTTTCTTTCTGTATCAAAATATTAAAAGATATTCGGCCTAAATCTTCTGACTTAAAACGAGGAGAGATAGAGGGGATTTTATATTTTACCTACTTTAGCTGCTTGTTTATTATATTATTAAAATATACGGACTATACATTGAATAGAATTCCACAGTTATCTATAAAAAAAATTCTCAACCATTTTACAAAATATTTGACTGTTAAAACTTCATCAGACTATCGTTGTTTTGTTATTTGGTCCATAGTCCCTTCATTAATTACATTATAAAGCACAACTTATAGCTTTCAGAGTAATGCAAAAATGTGTTTTAATAATGACTGGTTTGCTTTGGACAGAAATGCCACTGTTAGTTTAAAACAACAGAATCAAAAGGCTAGGATTACTAAATGAAATTGTTATCTAAAATGTGAAGATTTATATAAATGAAAAGTGACATTCTTTGAGTCATTTAGTTTACAGTCTGTGT
>JBBPBX010102944.1:0-11963 GCA_038048925.1 Garcialebias charrua | reverse complement strand
TTAATTAATTTTATAAAAATAAAAACATAACAAACACATGTATCTTATAAAAGAAATAAAATATAAAATGAAAGGCGGAAAGAAGAAAATATCTTATTATATCTGCCCCTTTTCAAAACAATAAATTCAAACAATAATTACATATAAGTAACAAAAAATGAATAACTCATCTCAATTTTCCATTTTCAACATATTACACATAAAACTACTTCATATTTCTTCAACAATTCATTTTTGATCATTTTCTTAAACACAAACATTAAAATTGCTTTTTTTTCACACTTCAAGTCATTCCACAATCCAAATCCCTAGACTGAGGTAGACCGTCCCTTCAAACTAGTTCTGTACTGTGTCTTTACAAATACAGTACATCAGTTCCCTTTAGGTTGTAAAAGCTTGATCTTTTAACAAAATGTGTCTGAATATTTAAGGGTAGTGCATTGTTGTGAGCTTTATACATCACCATTAAAATATGGCAATCTACTAAATCATGGAACTTCAGTAATTTCATTTGAAAAAATAATATACTAGATGGATGACAGTAATCGTTTCTTGCAATATTCCTTACAGCTCTTTTCTGTAAAATAAAAATAGGTTTTGTAATAGTTTTACATGCCTTTCACCAAATATCAATACAATAAATTAAATGTGGAATAATTATTGTGTTATACAACAAATACAATGCTTTGTCATTCAATAGATCCTTAACTTTATATAGTACAGTAATGGATTTAGATATTTTCATTTTTACAGAATTATATATTTTTTCCAAGTTAGTTTGTCATCAATGACAACACCCAATAACTTGACCTTGCTCACTCTACAGATCTCACCACCCTCAATTGTAAATGAAACATCTGCAGTTGTCTTTTTATTACCAAATATCATATAATAAGTTTTTTTCTAGTATTAATGATAATTTATTTAGTTTAAACCAAGTCTGTATTTTGACAAACTCCTTATTTACCAATTCCAACATGTTTCATATCCTCACCCAAACAAAAGAAAGTAGTATATCATCTGCAAAGAGGATACGTCTGAGGAGTCCTGACACATTAACCAAATCATTGACATATAAAAAATACAACTTTGGTCCAAGTACAGAGTTTTGTGGAACTCTGCATGTAATATTACAAAAATCAGATCTTACTTCATCTATTTGTACAAACTGCTTCCTATCTTTCAAATTACTATGTACCGACTGCAGCGCTGGTCCTCTAATGCCAATTTGTACAAACTGCTTCCTATCTTTCAAATAACTATGTACCCACTGCAGCGCTGGTCCTCTAATGCCATGCACATTCAATTTCTCAAGGAGAATGGTGTGATCTATTGTATAGAAAGCCTTTTTTAAATCAACAAATATACTTACACCATAATGTTTTTTTTATCAACAGCTGCCGTTATTTGTTCAATAAACTCCATAAGAGCCATAGATGTAGAAACCCATACTGACTATCACTTAAAATATCTTGCCCATTAACAAATTTGTCCAATCTGGTAACTTATACTTTTTCTAAAATGTTTGAGAACTGTGGCAACAAGGAAATTGGTCTGTAATTATTAAATGCACATTTATTACCATTTTTAAACTGTGGCACTACCTTAGCTACTTTAATTCTGTCCGGGAATATTCCTGTTGAAAAAGACAAATTAAATATACCGTATTTTCCGGTCTATACGTCACACATTTTTGCCTAATTTGCATGCCCTGCGATTAATAGAGAGGTGAGACGTGATTATGGATTTTTTCCCATATTTTTAGACAAATTTTTGGCTCAGATATGACCGTTTTTCATTATGGCAAAAAATGGTGCAGTACCACTTTTGTCCGCTAGGGTACACCAACCGGTCCCACCTCATGTGTCCGAAGGCAGCCTCCTCTGGTCGACTGACTCTGTTGCAGCCCGGCCTCCTGCTCTGGACCTCTGACACTTCCAGAGAATCCACCGAACGTTTCCTGCTCATGTGTCCAAAGGCAGCCTCCTCTTGTCGGACACACTCTGTCGCAGCCCGGCCTCCTGCTCTGGAGCTCTGACACTTCCAGAGAGTCCACCGACCGTTTCCAGCTCATGTGTCCGAAGGCAGCCTCCTCTGGTCGGACACACTCTGTTGCTGCCCGGCCTCCTGCTCTGGAGGTAACTACTGTTAGCTGTGTTTGTTAGCAAAATAAGTCAACAACCACAGGACAGATTTTTATCAAACTTACAGAAAGTAATCACTGTATGGACATTTACAACTGACTAGCTTGATGAGATGTTTGAGATAAAATTCTATGTTTCATAACCATAAATGTGTTGCGGTTAGCTTAGTTGTTTAGCTAAGGTTAGCTTGTAGCTCTGTGTTTATAACGGGTACTATTTTGCAAATAGCTCATGAATGACAGGACAAATTTTGTTGAAACTTACAGAAAGTAATTACTGGGTGGACATTTACAAACTGTTAGCTGTATGAGATTTTTTAGCCAAAATTCGATTTATTCATAATTTATTTTCGTAGCGCATGCGACGGTTTGGAAGAAGTCAAAGCGAAACTATTTAAATCCAGCTGATTTGACCATTTCGTGAATTTATTAAGGAACGGTTAAGCTCAGGAACCCTTGTGCTATAATGTCAGCTAAGAAATGTATTTTTTAAGAATTTATTTAGCTAAATTTTAAAGAAATAAAGCCGTCCCACCCGCGCGCGTGCACATGGCAACACTACTTTTTAAAATCCAGCTGATTTCGTTCATTTATTAAGGAAAATTTCAGCTAAAACACATCTTTGCTATAATTTTCAGCAAACAAATAATTGTTTTTACCGTGTTAATCTTGTAAAGTCCTTACGTGCGCGCTCGCTCCTGTGGCCGCCATTTTCAGCAGGGAAAATGCTGCGCTGACACGTCGCACAGTGGTGACGCATAATAGATGTGACTTAAATAAAGGTGCAACACATTTATGGATTTTTCCAATTTATTGCCAATAATTGGACAATGCGACTTATAGAAAGGTGAGACTTATTAGGCGAAAAATACGGTACAGTATATGTAAAAGGGACAATAACATGACTCATTATATTTTTCACAAACTTCATATCCATATCTGCCCAGTCTTTAGATCTCTTGTCTGATTTTTTTTTTTTTTTACTAGATTCATTATTTCTTCTTTATCTGTTCGTTTTTTTTTTACTGTTCACACAACCATTAATTAAAGAGTTCACATCTCCATCTTCTTTAGGTATTTTAGCTGCAAGGCTAGTTCCAACATTGACAAAATAATATTTAAAACCATTTACAATTTCTTTTTCATCATGGATTTCCTCATTGTTCTCCACAAAATACTTATTAATACCCGTTTTTGCCTTGTGTTTATTCAGAACACTATTCATTACCCTCCACGTTGCTTTCATATTACCATTACTCTTGTGTAGTAAATCACTATAATATTCCCTCTTTTGTTTTCTTATAATCCCTACTAATTTGTTTTTGTATTTCTTGTATTTTTCTTCTGTCTCTAATGCTTTAGTTTTCAGAAAACATGAATACAGATAGTTCATTTTTTTACATGCACACTGAAAATGATGAAAGACTAACAGAACCCCAATTTTAAAGGATCAGAGTTAAGTTATGTAGGCATACCCTGATGCATGCTCAATAATCCAGGTAGAAAAATCTAAAAAAGCTTAGTCTGGTCCTCTTGACTTTCAAAAAAACAAAACAAAACAAAGCAAAATTTTTTTAGAAACATTTCGTCTTTCGTCTTCGTCTTTCGGAAGTCTTTTGGACAAAAGACGAAACGTTTCTACAATTTTTTTGCTTTGTTTTGTTTTGTTTTTTGAATGTCCAGAGGACCAGACTAAGCTTTTTTTAGATTATGTAGGCATGTTTTCATATAAGAAAAAAAAATCAATCTTTAGGGTTTGAACTACATATTATAAGAATCAAGCTCAATATATAATGTATTTATTGTAAGATTATTCAAGAATCATTAGAATGATACAAAAAAAAAAAACTCTAAGCAGTGCTGAAGATGTTTCATTTGATGATTTTATTTGGTGTTTGTAGACTGGTTCCATTCTAAGAAAAAGGTATTTTAGAAGTAAATACACATTTATTTCATCTCTGAAATTCCTGAATTGTTGTCTCAAGGCTGAAATCAGCTGAATTTACTGTAGCTCTCTACAACTTAACAGGCTCTTAATTACATTTATTGCTTTTCCTGGACCTTTAATTTCTGTTTTTTTATGCTTTAAAAATTCCAAATATAACTGATATTTAATTTTTTTATGACAAAATCACAATTTTCATTGCCGAACTTCATGAGACATACATTTTCCTTTGAAGTAGTTGCATGCTTCTCTTACAGATTGAATGGCATCATATTCACAAAATGCATCACACTCTGTGATTACAGCTTCCAGATAAATTTTTATCATACCATTAAAGCCAGCTTGCCCATGTTATAGCTGCAAAAATGCCACTTTTAGTACTTGATTATATCCTAAGGACAGATGAGACAGTGGTCACCTTCCTGCTGCAAACTAATCAGCTCCAAAAAATTAGTTATTGATCCCGGGCCATAGGAAGGCGAGAAATTTAGTTGCAGGGTCAGTGGGAGGGCTTGTAGTGTCTGATTGCGAAACAACTATTCTAAATCATGAAAAACATGGGCCCAGATTAATACACACATATATACTCATTCACTCAACATCTTGTACATTTTAATTTCTTCCCCAAATCCCCCATTCCATCCCCAAATGAATCCCTTTCATGTACTTTTAATAAGCTTTGCTTTCAAAAGTTGTGATGGATATAACAGCAACTGGATCAAGTTTCATTCTCTCCAGGCTCAACATCTCTACTCCTTGAAATGCATAAATTGGAAATGGATTTTTTTGTATACACTGTGGATGACATTTAGCTGGGAAAATGTAATATGATGGGACTGGAATTAAGAAAAAAAAATCTCCAGTAGGAATGCTCACTGTATTATCCCATTGGGTGTTGTAATAGCTCGCTGTCAGAGCTCTGACATGTATTGAAGTGCTGAAGGGCTTTGATATAGTTTTTCCATGTTATATATTATTGATGTGACATTGTAAATATGTTGTTATATGCAGCTGCAGTTCACCAATTTTTAAACAGTGTTTTGTCAATAATTTCATTTTCAGTCTAGTTACATCTTTGACCAAAGCGTGGTCTACATATTTTCCCTGTACAAGTCCCCTGACATGGCAGCTCTCATCCCAGACAGCATTGATCGGATCTTTTCGAGATGAATGGATTAATTACAGGCGGTGAGAGGAGACGGAATACAGTTTGGTGTAGGGACGAATGGAATTGAGAGCTGGGATTGAAAAAGCCATTAAGGGAAATTGAGGGCATTAATGACTGTAGCACTGCCAGGGGGCCGAACTGGCCCACCTTTATTTATTTTTTTCATGGCACTATGGCTTAATAATGGCTTTTTCAGCTGCTCTTTCCAGGGGTTGGTTGAACAGAAACCCTGCGGCAGCGTGGCTGACGTGATGTTCTTTTCCACACTTCAGGGAAAAATCTACTGCCAAACTCCACAAGAACCACATTATACACTTTGTTTCAGTGCAGGGCCCCAATGATTCTGGCCAGTCTGACCAGCAGGACTTATTAACAGTGAAAATCAATGTGACATTATTAATTACACCTTAGATGTACACCTCAACACATACATACAAATAAATTATAAACTTATCGATTCTCCCACCAGACCAAACATAAAATGTCCCGAAAAATCTTCCACCTTAGATCAGTTTTTCACAAATGCACCTCACAAATTTCCTGGTATAGGTGTATTTGCTAACGTTTTGAGTGATCATTCCGTAATAGCAGCTCTTAGATCTACTAAACTTCCACCTGCTAAGCCCAGAATAATCCAAAAAAGGGATTTGAAACGTTTCAGTGAACAGTCATTCCTTTGGGATCTATCCCACTTTGACTGGCAACGTATCCTACAAATCAATGACGTGAACACCGCTTGGAACTATTTTCATGATAGTTTCATTTACTTTGTAAACAAACACGCTCCTTTCCGGCAGTTCAGGATAAAGGGCCGTGACAGCCCCTGGTTTACTCCTGAACTAGCTGATCTCCTGCACTGGAGAGATCATCTTTGGGCCGCAGCAAGAAAATCACACTCAGACACTGATTGGTTGAAATTTCGGCAGCTAAGGAATAAATGCACAACTGCCATCAAAGCTGCAAAACGTAACTACTTCTTATCTCAGACCTCCAAAAATCTAAACGATCCTAAAAAATTCTGGAAAACCATTAAATCTCTCTCAGGCACCCCCCAATCATCTGACCTCCCATCACAATTTCTTGTTGACTCTGTTCCTGTGTCAAATAAGCACGAGATCCTGAACTGTTTCAATAAACATTTTGTTGCTTCTAGTTCATTATTTGACACAGTTACAAACGGAAAATCAGCCACTTTATCTAATAATCAAACTTCTACAAATCAAATCCCTCCTACAAGTCAACCATCTGTTAATCACACCTTCTCTTTTTCTCCGTTCTCAGTCAGTGAGGTAAATAAACTGTTAAATGATCTTGATCCTAAAAAATCTGCAGGTCCAGATGAACTTCCACCTTATTTCTTAAGGCTGGCTGCTCATATCATCACAGTCCCTGTGACCCACATCTTTAATCTGTCCATAAGCCAAAACACCATTCCGGATGCTTGGAAAACAGCCTTTGTTCTTCCTTTGCTGAAGGGAGGTGACCCCACCTCACTGAACAATTATCGACCGATCTCTAAACTCTGCATCTTAGCCAAGGTTCAAGAAAAACTGATAAACTCTCAGATCAAAAATTATCTGGACTCATTTAACATCTTACCTCTCCATCAATCTGGTTTCAGGAAAAAACACAGCACAACAACTGCTTCTCTGAAGGTTCTGAATGATGTTGTTGAAGCATTGGATGCTAAGGACTATTGTGCTGCACTTTTCTTAGACCTGTCTAAAGCTTTTGACACTGTGGATCATAACATCCTGTGTCATAAGCTCTCAGAAATCGGTTTCTCTGATCACACCATCGGTTGGTTTTCTAACTATCTTTCCAATCGGAGGCAATGTGTTCAACATAACGGTACTTCTTCCAGCTATTTAACAGTTAAAAATGGTGTACCACAAGGCTCAGTTTTAGGACCAACTCTCTTTACAATCTACATAGCTAATGTAGGTCACTGCATCCCTGATGCATCCTTACATTTCTATGCTGATGATACAGTTGTTTACTGCCGAGCTAAAACAGTAGCTAAGGCTTTCCAGTTACTGCAATCCGCTTTTGACATCATCCAGTCAGATTTGTTCCGTCTCAAACTTGTCCTAAATGCTGATAAAACAAAAGGGATGTTTTTTTCAAATAGGAAGGCGGTTCCAGCAGATCCTCCTCTGATTTTATCTTCAAATGGTGTCCCTATTGAGTTTGTTGATTCCTATAAATATCTGGGTATCCTGATCGATTCACATCTCTCTTTTAAACTCCACGTGGAAAACCTAGTGAAGAAACTGAAAGTTAAACTGGGTTTCTTTTTCAGAAACAGATCATGTCTAACACTGAATGTTAGGAAACGCCTTGTATCTGTGACTTTCCTTCCCTCCATTGATTACGGTGACATTCTCTACATGAATGCTCCTACAAGCACCCTGCGGATGTTGGATGTGGTCTATCATGGTGCACTAAGATTCATAACTGGCTGTGATTATCGTACCCACCACTGCACCCTGTATTCACTGGTTAACTGGACATCATTAACCTCACGCAGACTCTTCCACTGGTACATTTTCATCTTTAAATCACTTCTTGGTCTGCTGCCCTCATACATCTCCTCCTACATGTCTTTGCGTGAGTGCAGCTACAGTGTGCGCTCTCAGGACATGATTACCTGCAGTGTTCCGTCAGTGAGGACTGAACTTGGAAAAAGGGCCTTCTCCTACTCCGCTCCTGCTTCATGGAATATCTTACAAAAAGATCTGAAGCTCTCGACCTTGACTTCTCTAAATGGTTTTCAGAATCTGTTGGAATCCTGGCAAAAACCAATGCAGATTTGTTCCTGTCTTTGATTTTATACGTCTACCTTATAATGTTTTGCTAGTTTTTTGATGCTTTGTTAAAAAATAAAAAATAAAAATATTTTGTTTTTTTTCTCTCAAATAGTATTGACAAAGGTAAACAATCATAAAAAGGCATACAAGTTAAGAACAAATAAAAGAAAATGTTTAAAAAAAATGAAACAAAAACAGCTAGGTTGTAAAGCTATGCGGAATATTAAAAACAAGAGCATATCAGCAGCATTGGTTTTTGCCAGGAACTTAGAAGATAGCCTCTTAGAGAGGAAAAGGTCGAGAGCTTCAGGTCTTTTTGCAAGATATTCCAGGAAACAGGAGCGGAGTAGAATAAGGTCCTTTTGCCTAGTTCAGTCTGCACTGAGGGAACACTGCATGTAATGTCCTGTGCAAGCTGTAGCTGCACGCACACAGTGACGTGGAGGAGATGTATGAAGATAGACAGCAGACGAAGAAGTGATTTAAATATGAAAATGTACCAGTGAGAGAGTCTGCGTGAAGTTAATGATGACCAGTTACCCAATGAATACAGGGTGCAGGGGTGGGTCCAGTAGTTACAGCCAGTTATGAATCCTAATGCACCATGTAAGATGGCGTCAAACATCTGCAGGGTGCTTGTAGGAGCATTCATGTAAATAATGTCACCATAGTCAATGCAGGGAAGGAAAGTTGGAGTCAAAGGGTGTTTCCTAGCATTCCGAGACAGGATCTATTTCTGAAAAAGAAACCCAATTTAACTTTGAGTTTCCTCCTTACTGGGTTTTCCACATGGAGCTTATAAGAGATGAATCAACCAAGATACCCAACTACTTGTAGGAATCAACAATCTCAATAGGGACACCATTCAAGGATAAAAATCAAAGGAAGAACTGCTGGGACTGACTTCCTGTTTGGAAAAAAAAAACATATTTTTGGTTTTGTTGGTGTTTAGGACAAGTTTGAGACTGAACAAATCTGACTGGATGATGTCAAAGATGGATTGCAAAAGCCAAAAAATCTTAGCAACTGGTTTAGCTCAACAATAAACAACTGTATCATCAGCATAGGAATGGACGGATGCATCAGGGATGGTCTGACCTACATGACCTATGTAGATTGTGAAGAGGGTGGGACCTAAGACTGAGCATTGAGGTACACTGTTGTTAACTGTTGTGTAACTGGAAGTAGTACCATTTTGTTGTAATCAAATATGAAATATGACAGAAACACAGTCAAGGTTTTGCCATCGAGACACATATTAAATTAATGAATACTTATTTAAAGTTGCATAATTTCCACTTTACAAATTTGTCAACCAGACATAAAATGTATTTTAAATAACAGTTGCAAGTCATTATGCTTTATACGCCCATTAAGTGTTGTGCAAATTAGCTCCAGCACTGGATGGATGTAACAATCAATAATAATAACAACAACAATAATTATAGTAATATAGCCTTTGTGTTCCTCTTTGTTCTTCTCTTGTACATTTGTTCCAGCCCTTCTCAGTGTCTGGGCTGTTTAAATCTAATCAAGCTGAGCACATTACTCCCTTCACAGGGCCTCCAGCTGAATGTAGCGACTCATAAAAACCCAATATTTCAGCCATATTGATTCCTCTGGTGAAATTGGTTTGAGCTATGATTGTGCTACAGCACTGTACACAGAAATGTTTTGCAGCCCTGAGGGAAAAGAGTATGGGTGACCTTGAATGTTTCCCTTCCCTTTTTCCTTTCTGATTCTGTTTTGTACGTTTTCTGATTTTATTACATGGAGTGTAAGGGTGACCAAAGATGCCAAATTCACACTTTCCCAACCTGAATCATGTTGTCTATTCATGCCTTCAGAAAAGAGAAAAATATATTTTGATTTGCTGCTTGGATTGAGGAAATGACATAAAGCAGCTTGTGTTTGATCTCAGGTTCAGGTCGTATACGTGATGGTTTCTGTGCTTCCTTTCATCTTGTTGGTTCTTTCAACACAAGCTCCCTTAGATGAGCAGAATGTTATGTGCTTGTATGTGAACCCTGACCAGGATCTTAATGTTTGCATTTATCCTACTCAATTTATGCCATGCTTTGGTGATAAGGTGTGCAGAATGGAAAGACAGCTAGTAAACTGTGTGATTTGAAGTTCTGAAACAAAGCTTTGCAATGATAACTTGTTCTGATTTTACAATAGTGATTACATACATTTTATATTATAGACAATCTACATATTAGGATTACTAATAACCCGAAGACCCCGAGGAGGGAAACGTGTCAGGAGACAGAGGGAGAGGAGGAAAGTGAAGAATGTAGGACTGAGGGTTGCAACTCTAAATGTGGGGACAATGACAGGCAAAGGTAGAGAGCTGGCTGACATGATGCAGAGAAGAAAGGTAGATGTTTTATGTGTCCAAGAGACCAAGTGGAAGGGCAGCAAGGCTCGCAGTATTGGAGCAGGGTTCAAACTGTTTTACCATGGTGTGGATAGAAAGAGAAATGGAGTAGGGGTGGTCCTGAAGGAGGAGTTGGCAAAGAATGTAGTAGAGGTGAAGAGAGTGTCAGATAGGGTGATGTGTCTGAAGGTAGAAGTAGAAGGTCTGATGCTAAACATAGTCAGTGGTTATGCTCCACAGGTTGGATGTGATGGGGAGGAGAAAGATACATTTTGGAAAGATTTGGATGAAGTGATAGAGAGTATTCCCAGGGAGGAAAGAGTGGTGATTGGAGCAGACCTGAATGGACATGTTGGTGAAGGAAACAGAGGGGATGAGGAAGTGATGGGTAGGTTTGGTGTCAAGGAAAGAAACCAGGAAGGACAGATGGTGGTGGATTTTGCCAAGAGAATGGAAATGGCTATAGTCAATACCTATTTCCAAAAGAGGGAGGAACATAGAGTGACATATAAGAGTGGAGGAAGGAGTACACAGGTCGACTACATTCTGTGTAGAAGAGGAAACCTGAGGGAGATTGGAGACTGTAAGGTTGTAGCAGGGGAGAGCGTGGCCAGACAGCATCGGATGGTTGTGTGTAGAATGACTGTTGTTGCGAAGAAGAGAAAAGAGTAAAACCAGAGAAGAAGACCAAATGGTGGAAGCTAAAGAAGGAAGAATGTTGTGAGAAATTCAGAGACGAGCTGTTAAAGGCTCTGGGTGGTAAGAAAGAGCTTCCAAGTGACTGGGCTACTACAGCAACAGTAATTAGAGAGACAGGTAGGAAGGTACTTGGTGTGTCATCTGGACAGAGAATAGATGATAAGGAAACCTGGTGGTGGAATAGTGAAGTGCAGGACGCCATCCAAAGAAAGAGATTAGCCAAGAAGAAATATGACAGTGAGAGGACTGAAGAGAGGAGACAGGAATATAAGGAGATGGGACATAGAGCAAAGAGGGAAGTAGCTAAGGCAAAGCAGAGGGCGTACAATGAGCTATATGGGAGACTGGACACTAAAGAGGGCGAGAAGGACTTGTACCGATTGGCAAGACAGAGGGATCAGGCTGGAAAGGATGTGCAACAGGTTAGGCTTATTAAAGATGGGAATGGGAATGTTCTAACAAGTGAGGAGAGTGTGATGGGAAGATGGAAGGATTACTTTGAGGAGCTAATGAATGAAGAGAATGAAAGAGAAAGAAGAGTGGAGGTACTAGAAACTGTGGACCAGGAAGTGGGAAAGATTAGTGAGGGTGAAGTCCGGAAAGCTCTGAAAAGAATGAAGAAGGGGAAGGCAGTAGGACCTGATGACATACCAGTGGAGGTTTGGAAATGTCTTGGAGAGATGGCAGTGAGGTTTTTGACTCAAATATTTAATGGAATATTTGAGGGTGAGAAAATGCCTGAAGAATGGAGAAGAAGTGTGCTGGTTCCCATTTTTAAGAACAAGGGTGATGTACAGAGTTGTAGCAACTACAGGGGA
>JBBPBX010102943.1:0-11964 GCA_038048925.1 Garcialebias charrua | reverse complement strand
CAGCTGCTGAGGTGGAGGGAGGGGCAAGGTGAAAAAGGGGTGTGGCTTATGGAAGCTAGGAGGTGAATAGTCCAGATGAATTCTCCCATCGACAGCCTTCAGTCGGAAGCTGTCCCACGTAGTTCAAGGTAATACCCAAACTCCGGGACCGGTTCAATAGACCCTGTTAGCAGGTAGGCTGCAGTGAGGGCGTGTCACGCACCTTGTGATTACCTCGCTGATTATTGAGATAAGCAAACATGGCGACCACGAAGGGACCCTCTTTATGAATAAAGACTCCCAAGAGACAAGGCGTGCGTCAAAGGACTGACAAGCGCCAGAAGAACAACTCCTCTTAGAGTAGAGAAGTTGTAGTCGGCTGGTCTAAGCTATCAGCTAAGTGCCCCTTAATTCCACAGCAGTGGGCGGGGTAAAAAGGGCTTATTGTGATCTGCTGACCATAGATCCGGAGTAAGATTAGCAGCAGGTCGGTTTTCATCCCAGGTACAGGGACATAAAGTCAGTCGGCTTTGAAAACGGACAAACTCGAGACGACAAAAACGGAAAATGGCTGCAGAAGCGGCACCAACAGGACTGGTGGACCAGTCCACAGAGAACGATCCAACTGGACCAAAACCCGCACCAGCGGCAACAACAAAGACACATGATCCGCCCAAAACGGACGATCCGAACCGACAAGAACCGGACACAGCAGGTGAGCCGAAAAATGAGATACCGATAGAGATAATACTATACGGCCAGGGGTTCCATACTTGGGACTCCCATGTTCGAACAAGATACCAAAAAAGTCACCTAAAAGGCGACGATAAAACATTAGAGACTAACCTTGCTACGATAATGGAGCATAAGACTACCTACTATTGCCCTGGGTTAATAGAAGGCCACCAAATAGTGGTACTAAAAGACCCAGGCCCAGTAACCCATAAAGCCGATGTAAAAAAATGGTTAATATGGTGGAACGTTGTGCTCGAATCACCTGCAAGTTTGAATATATCAATGTTACACAGTCCCTCAGCCAAATACGACCCTCTCGTAAAGAGGGTGGCTAGATCATCAGGAATAGGGTGGTCTAATGTAACCACTGATGCAAAGGCAATCAAAAGGCACCCTCTATATGATGAGGAATTGGCCAAGATGGGGGTGTACAAAGAAAACAGAAAACTTAAAACCGTTGAGCAAGGATCCGTGACAGAGTCCTCTAGGGAAACGGATGACGAACTCGGAGAAGAAGGAACAAAACCAAGAAACCCCGAACCGGTTAAGGACTCACCAGAGGAGTTGCAGCTCCTGATTCTCCCATACGGTCATGGTTTTGAGACCTGGCACCGAGATGCTCAGTACATGTTTAAAGTACATAACCCAGAGGTACCGGATGAAACCCTAAAGAAAAATTTAATGCAGGGCATGAGAACGAATGGAGAATTCTACTGTGTACCGGACCCATATGGTTGCCAAATGCTAGTGGTAAAAGACCCTACAAAGATATCTAAAAAAATTGACATTAAAGCATGGCTACAATGGTCCATAACGTTTATTGAACAAAACAGACGGGGGAAAATATTCCTCATAATCAGCCCATCAGCTGAATATGACCCTCTAATACAAAGGGTGGCAAAAGAAACTGGCATAGGCGGGCAAGTAAGGTGTCCAGCTGCCAAAATAACCCCCATGAGTAGAGAATACGAGAGAGAGATAAAAAGAATGAGACGATATCGGAAAATAACATATTTAGGAGACCCTAACATAAAAGATAACTATTCAGAATCGGAAATAAATACTCCAGAGGAGTATGGTGAAGAATCCGAAACAGAACCAAAAACTAATACTGCTAAGAACCTCAAGATTACAAAAAAGGGAGCAGAACCAGGCTTAGAAGTACTCTTGTATGGCCGAGGTTACGAAACCTGGGATCCAGCCGTACAAGAAATGTTCGAACGAAGTAACCCCGACACAGATAAAGAAGCTCTGCTGCAAGGTTTGAACGAACGGATGAAAACGTGTACCTGGTTGGGAACATGGGGCTTTTATACATGCACCCACAGCAGAAGTAAAAGTCGGATGGTAGTATGGAGAAACCCGACAGAAATAAGAACAAAGGCCGAAATCCAAAATTGGCTAAAATGGTGGGTTCAGCAGATTGAAAAACCAACCACTAGGGAAATAATAATGATATACAGCCCCTCAGCAGAATACGATCCCCTAGTAAAAATGGTAGCTAAGGAGATGGATGTAGACTGGGATCTCAGGAACCCAGAGGTGAAAGCGGCTTCGAGATTCCAGGAGTACAGGAATGAACTGAGTAAACTGGGGCAGTACAAACAAATGATAGCAGGTCGGAAAAAAGTAACACCAAAGGTGCGAGGCAGTAGTGGGTTAGGAACAGGACCCATAAAACCGGCCTCGAGCCAGGGTCCCAATCTATGGGGTTCTCAGGCGGACCTAACGGGTTATAGAGTGCAACCTAACTATTGTACTGACCCAGAATCAAGTGATGCCGGGGACGGTAGAATCCCTGACAACGACGAAAAGCCACCGGCCAGGGACACTGTGGATGGGGCCCAAGAGGAACTAACACTCGTGGCCCGAATCCTAGCAGACCAAGTGATCAAACAATTGAATGTAAGACCTAGAGTAGAAACAGATGAACAGAGCCCAAAGGGGCAGCATGAGACAAATCAACCCCTAGTAGGTTCCTTACGACCCTCGGGAGAAATTCCTAAGAAAAGTATTGCTAAGATAAAACATCATGACCAAGACTTTGAACTCCCTCAGGGATCAGGCAGTACGGGGCAAACTTTCCTAGGACTCCTTGAAAGGGTACCAGAGCCAGCCCCAAGAGTAAACCCAAGGAGCATATCTCCTCGCAACCAACCCAAAGAGACAATCCAATTCTCAAAACCCCTCGGCCCATTACCCGACGAAGCTCGGGTCTTAAAACTCCAAAATGGGATCAAGGTATGTAGTTTGGTAGGAAGCGCCTTCACAATGGAGGGCGATGGGCTGCTGGTATTCACCAAAAATAACTGTAAAATCCATAACAAAACTTTCAGAAAGGTCCTGAACACTGCAGCTGGACCCCAATATGAAAATGAAGTAAGAGAGTTGATGGCACAAACACGAGAATCAGAGTTAAAAGTGTGCCTAACGAGCGGAGGGAATCTCTTGTATAATGCTATAATACATGTCCCAATTAGAAGTTACAAAAAAACAGATAGTAACGAGGAGTATATGAGAGAAATGATAAAGGCCCTCGAGCAAGGGATGGCCCAAGCGCTCGCGAAAAACTTCAGACGAGTAGTAACGACAACCGAAGGGTTACGATCTGAAAACCTCCAGTGGGAAATAGCCGAACGAGTTGCTGTTCATACAATGACTTACTTGGCAAGCAGTATGCCAAGCGCTACCTTGCTAAAAGAAATAGTCATAGTGACCCCACCCCACCTGGAGGAAGAACGAAAGAAACGGTTGTTGGCCGAAATGTCCCCGCCAGGGAAACAATCCGTCAACAAACAACCCAAGAACCTTGAAATGAATGATGGAGAGGTACCAGGTACCTCAGGGGACACAGGACAAAAGAAATCCACCGCGAAAGACACCCATGTAAGGTTAACACTGATTGAGACCACCCCCATAGGGAAAGAGTTGAGCAGCTCTAATCCAGAATCAGGAGGAGTGGAGCAGATACTCCAGAAGGACGAACTGGACATCAGGTAGTCACCGCAATACAAGCCTTAAATGCAGGAAACGCAGAGATCGGGGATAAACACCCGCAAGAAGGATTAGGTCAAGAATTTGATGAAGACCTAAGTTTAATAAACTATGAAAGTGACGATAGTGTTAGCCTGAGCTCAATGGAGCAGAATCATCTACCAAAAAAGTCCTTGAGGTTTGGACTAAAGAAGGGGCAAAAGAAACCAGTGCCACTAATAGATCCACAGCAAGCATCAGAAAGAATAGCCAGGGACCCAACATGGGGTCTCATACAGACAAAGCAGGGACGTAGTACATATGTTCCTGAGGCCGGCCAAAGCCACCGTGATATTCCAACAGAGTGGGCCGATAAATTAGATGAGATGGTGGGATTGACAGTAAAAGCCACCTTGGGAGAATGGGCTAACATTTTGATGATGCCCATGTTCCCCACATTGGCCGCTCACCAAGACCTAACCGAAAATTTTAGAACCGCTTACGTGTCAATAGCGCACGATGTGATGCTGAGAAGAATGAGAAAGACTGCATACAAATATGCCAAAGAAACAAACGAGAAAATGAGGGATGAGATATCAGAGAGTGATGAAGAAGCATCTGGTCAGGGAGAAACTAGTCAGGAATACCACGAACCTCAGTTAGACCAAAAATCTAAGAGGGCTGAACAAAACCGAACCATCAGCTCAGAAGCTGATAGTTATCGTGAGTACAAAATGCTGAAAAACCTAGTAAGGGAAAAAAGACCTGATGAAAAACCCGAAGAATACATAAAAGATGTATGGCCTATGGTAATTAGTTCCACGGAGTGTGACGCAGCCAGAAAGCTGTGGCTGGGTAATGTCACTGCAAACCCAGTGGGCAAAGAGGAGACAGCTCAAGATCATTTTGAGAGATTGGTACTTGAGGACATGGACGACGAGGATGCTCAAATTCAACGGGCAAAAGTACGCATGGATCAAGGCCAACACCTCACATCAGTCTGGTATTCACTAAAACAAAATGTCCCACCAAAAAGGTATGTTAAAGCCTTAAGAGTAGTAACAAAGGGTAGGAAAGGTGAAGTGAAATTCATTTCAATGCCCAATGATACTTTAGTCCCCCAGATCGATCAGGCAGTGAAAGCTTATGATCTAGAACAACAGTACTGGGAGGAAAAAAGGAAAAATGAGACAAAACAGAGCTCAAAACAGCCAAAAGTGGCCCCTAGGGCCCCTCAACAACAACAGCAGCAACAATATAGAGGGTCCCCAAGGCAGTCTGAGCAGCAATACAGAGAAAATCCCCAAAGACCACGATCCGAACAACAGTATGGAGAACGGTCTCAGAGACCTCAGCAAGAACAACAGTACAGAAACCAACAGCCAAGAAGGTATCAAGCTTCACCTGGAAATGCAGCACCTCAGAAAAAGAGCGATTACGTGCCTACAGAAGAATATAATAGAATGACCCCTGAGCAGAGACAGGCCCTCCAAGAATCCCGAAAGAAAAGGGACGGGGGGCCAGCTAAATAATGGCTGATAGGTCGCGGGTCACCCTAGAAGGCGCTTATTGGGATGGGGACGAAATCCACACAAAAGTGGATGGAGAGCCCTATCTGATAGACTCTGGGGCAGAGGTGTCTATGACCCGCAAAAACCTAAAAACAATAGGACACCTAACGGTTCAATTGGCTAATGGAACCATAGAAAAAATGCCTTATGCATTATGGCACGGAATTGTTTGGATCAAAGGACCATACAACCTAGTTGCAATAACTGATTTGAAAGAATTAAGAAAACCACGGAAAGACCGTAGAGCTCTAAATAGACGACTGGATATGCTTAAATCCAGGTTAGTAAAAATAGGGCCCACTCATGAAAAACATGAATCAGAAGAATGGTATAAACCTGTAAATATTCCTGAAGTAACAGAACAAAGAGTAAATGAAAGTGACTTCTCCCCGGCTGGGAAAGAGAAGTTAAAACAAATCATAGAGTCGGCCTCAGTGGCCAGATTTAAAAATGATTGTGGAGATTTAGGCCCATCCATTGTACATACAATTGAAGGAGGTGTACATCCACCTGTAAGACAGTACCCTTTGAACCCGGGAGCAATAGAAGAAATGAACAAAATTGTGAGGGAATTAAGTGCTTTAGGGATTATTAGAGAAGAATCTTATCCCATTACTAACAGCCCCATTCAAGCGGTAAAGAAACCTGAGTCCGCAGGAGGGGGATGGAGACCAGTAATTAATTTTAAAGCACTAAATAGGCGAACGGTAGCAAACCGAGCGAGCCTCATAAACCCTCAAGGTACTCTGAAAACTCTACAAGTGAAAAAGTACAAATCCTGCATTGATTTGGCGAATGGATTTTTCTCTCTCAGACTGGCTAAACAATCACAAGGGAAAACAGCTTTTACCCATCAAGGAAGGAGCTATGTGTGGCAGCGTTTGCCACAGGGGTACAAAAACTCTCCAAATGTGTTTCAGTCAGCCGTAATGGATGTGCTTAAAGACTTGGGCGCAACAGTCTACATCGATGATGTGTTCATCGCAGATGACACAGAGGAGGAACACCTAGAACGGTTGGCAGAAGTGTTGCAACGAGTTACAAAAGCAGGGCTGAAACTTAATCTGAAGAAATGTCAGTTTGGGCAGTTCCAAGTAAACTATTTAGGTTTCCAAGTAACGGCCGATCTGGGCCTTTCTGAAGGTTACAGAGAAAAACTTGAGCAAATTCAGCCCCCTGAATCCGAAAACGAGCTACAGAAAATCTTAGGACTGTGCAACTATGTGAGAGATCATGTCCCTAACTACCAAAAATATGCAAAACCCTTGTATGCCTGTCTGAAGAAAAAGGAAGGACAGGATGAAAAGAAAAGCAAACAAGCATGGATTTGGACAGCCGGAAATCAGAAAGATCTGGAAGAACTCAGAGAAAAGATCAAAGAAGCAGTGCGATTAGAGCCAAGAAGTGTAATGACAAAACTAGTAGCTGAAGTCAGTTGCGAAGATGACAATGCTATGGTATCAGTTAAAAATGAACATGGAGGGCTAGTCACTCTCTGGAGTTACTCGTTAACCTCAGTTGAGAAAAAGTTTCCCCAGGAAGAAAAAGAACTGGCAGTGTTAGCCAGATACTGGGGTACTCTAAAAGATCTAGCTCAAGGCCAACCTATCAAAGTCATAACACAAAGTCAAGTGCACAAATATCTCAGAAAAGGGACAATAGAAAGTACCAAAGCCACGAATTCCAGATGGGGTAGGTGGGAGGACATTTTATTAGACCCCGATCTAGAGATCGGACCAGCACAACCTGTGAGTAAAAAAGCAAAAAATGAGATGCCCGAAAAACCTAAGACACACGACTGGACTCTCTACACCGACGGATCTAAGAAAGGAACCGATCAGGTAGCACACTGGGGATTCATCCTCAAATTTCAAGGGAACGAGTGCTGCCGTAGGAGGGGGAGAGTGCCAGGAAGTGCGCAAACTGGAGAAGTTACGGCAGTACTCGAAGGATTGCTAGAACTCACTCACAGAAAAGTAAAAACAGCACGAGTAGTGACTGACAGTTATTACTGTGCACAGGCTCTGAATGAAGATTTATCCATTTGGGAAGAAAATGGGTTTGAAAGTGCTAAAGGGAAAGTGGTGGCTCATCATGACTTGTGGAAGAAAATAGCTGAAATTAGGCTAAACTTGCAATTGGAAGTCGAGCACCAGAGATCCCACACTAAGGAAGGAAAGCACTGGCAGGGTAATGATGAAGTTGATCGTTATGTACAACAGAGAAAAATCGTTTTTGTCGGGATCGAGAAGTGGGAACAAACCCCCCAGGGAAGGAGGGTCCCACAGAAGTACGTGTCTGAGGTTGTGCGGGGCGTGCATGAGAGCTTAGGTCATGCGGGCGTGCAACCTACACGTAAGGAATTGGAGCATCAGGAGCTCTGGATTCCCTTAAAACAAATCCGCGAAGTGCTACTGGACTGTAAGATATGTGGTCAATATAATGCAGGGCGCAGGGGGCACCGAGTGGATGGACAAACTATCAAAAGTACCATACCCTGGGGTTCAGTGTGCATGGACGTAGCTGGACCCATGGGGATCACAGGCAAGAAGGGAGAGAAATACCTTATTGTGCTGGTGGACTCAATGTCAGGGTATGTGATAGTGAAACCAGCAAGAAAAGCTAATGGCAACAGTGTTGTTAGCATGCTGGAACAAGTCTGTGGGGCGTTAGGTATTCCAAAAGAGTTGAGAACCGATAATGGGACACACTTTCGCAATGCACAAGTAGATCACTGGTGCCAGACATTTGGGGTAATGCGTGTTTACTCGCCTCCCTACACACCCCAAGCCAACGGAGTGGCCGAAAGAGCCATAGGTTTAGTCAAAAATTGGATAGCTAAAAATGCTAATACCAAAGAATGGAGCACTAAAACTGTGGAAATAGGACAGGCCTTGAATGACAGGCGCAGAGCTGATAGGCCCTCCCCTTCAGAGGAGCTTAACCAACGAGAGTTCACCACGCAGGAAACTGGGCGGGGCTCCGATGATAAAGGGGAACAGTCAGACTCTGACGTCTCATTCAAGGTGGGGCAGAAGGTGTGGATCAGAGCCCAGGATCACCCGTCAGCAGTTGCGGTAAGACCCAAATACAACGCCACAGACAGAGTCAAAAGACTATTGGACAAAAACACCGTAGAATTATTCAAAAAAGGGGTCCAAGGTATAGAGCAATTGAAACCAATTCCTAGCTAAGTTGAAACCAGAAACCGGATTATGGCCAGTGAACCAAGCAGCATGCTCCCCTACATTAGAATGGCCACTATATACGGGGGAGTTATCCTACGAAGGACAAGCACAGGGCTCTGGGCAGGAAGGGCCCTGAACACATTGGAATATGCCAAAAAAGGATACCTGTCAACGGAGAAGGAAGTTATAAAGTGGAGTGCACTGTATAATCAGTGTGCAATTTGCGCAAAGGCTACTGGTTTGCCTTTAAAATTTGGAGGCCCGGGGAAGAAAAAGCCCCTCAGGCCTAAATCAAACAGATTTGATGTTGAACACTTAAAAATAAAACCAGTAAAAGTAATGAACGCGTTTATCTGCGGAGAATGCAGAATTGCTGTCTTGCCTCGAATAATCATTATCACTCAATGGGATCTGAGTGGAAAAGGCCCGAAGGACTGTACCTGTGAATGGGATGGAACAGACGTGAAATATTGCGGAGACTGCCGAGCTGAAATGCTACAAGCTCGGCTGCTGCACTCTGAGAAAGCAATGGGTTGGCAGACAAGGAAATGCTGCGACCCGCTCAAAGCCTTTAAAACACAGGTTGACAAAGAAAAATCTGAGGTCCTGAGGCAAGCCCCGACCATACAGAGGTATGACCGGGGACCAAATGCGAGCCCCTCGGCTCCACCCCTGTATCCAGGTATAGAAGGTCCCAGTGGGGTAGAACAAACTGACTCAAAAGAGAGGGATTGGAACCCTCGAGACCTACTCGAACAATCAATACAGCAGTCCTGGCCCTATAGCCCTATGATGGGGAGAGTGAAAGACGCCCCTCTCGGCACAACCCAATTCCCATTAGTCTTTAGAGTATTTCGGGACCCATCAGAGACAGAAGGAATAGAAACGAACCAGCTCCCCGATGAGATAAACGAAGAAGCTCAGAAAGGAGGGTGGAAAGGTCCCTGGGAATTAGCAACATGGGCCCAACTGATTGCAGAGGTGGTCTTGAATCAGAGTCTTCCACTGGTAGACCTGCCTGAAGTCCCTCGGGAAGCAGGGGCCAGACACACAAATTTGTACTACACCACCACCAGTTTAGATGCGTGGACAGTACATGGGGCGAGAGCTAAGCAGAAAACCGCTGAGTATTTAGTCACCCCGGAAGCCTGGGAGAGGCACGGAGTGCTGCAGATTCCCGGAACAGCAGCGCAACGGGTGAACACACCCATCAGGCCAGACTCCACCCAGAGGGTTAGAATTTCCGTGCAAATGATCCTTGCACCATACCTGGGTGTGTACTCAGTCGGAGCCACAGTTCAGCCGATCGAGGACAGCAAAGACGAAGCAGAAAAGCCTCGATCAAGCAAAGCAGGAAAGAAACAAAGTGGATTAAAAGCTTGGGCCAGCAAAACGTTCCATCGAAAATGGAAGAAAGCGGACAAGTAAAAACCAACCAAAGGGTCGCTAGAGTCATCAATGGATCTCATCGCAACAACAGAAAAGGTAGAAAACAGCTAAGAAAAATTATAAGATGCCCTAGTATAATTTGGAATGGAAAAGCTAATCTAAAGTCAGTTGGAACAGCGGGTTCATGTTGGTACCGGAACTACCCATACGCGTGTGCGCCCTATGGGCCAGGCGAGATAGATTTTCTCCCCAGAACAAAAGAGCAACCGCGTGAGGAAGTGGTAAATGTGTTGTTCCAAAGGGCCAGAATTGGGCCCTATGTTCCAGCCCTAATTGTCCACGGTAAACTGGTAAAACTAGATCGGCCGAGAAAAGACTTCTCCATCCAATATAATGGGTCATCAAATTATTACAATTCCTGTGTAAGGACTTACAGGGAATCAGACCTAACCCAGGCAAAAGACAGGCCTCTTGGGTTAGTCTGGATAAGTGATTTCACTACACTCCCATATAACCCAAGCCCAATGGGGACACCCTGGATTTTTAACGCGGTCCAGATGATAATACAAGGACTCCAGGTTAAAATCAAATGGGGCCCAAACTATGCAGAACCCCATCAAACAGAATACTGTGAAATCTCAGTGGGGGATCAAATCATCTGGGCTACGAGTCCAACTTTGAGGATAGGAATCCATGAGAGGGAGTGTGACCCAGAGAAAGTGGTGGTTGAAAACACTAGACTACCCGTGCGAATGCTGTACGACCGAATCCATGCCCCTTCCCATAGTTGGGAAAATTATCCCCTAAGGCTGGCTTACAGGATAAAAATATCCTACAGAGGGCATCCATTAGTCTGTATAACAACACAATTGATCGAAATGGGCAAAGATTATGATAGATACGCGGCCGAAATGAGAGGAAAGGCCGTAGATCAGATATTCTATATATGGGAACATTACGAAGCCTCTGCCCGCAATGATGCACCCTTTGGCCAGTTACAAGGCCCACAGCCTGAACCTCCATGCTGGGGGGTCTCCCAATGGAAATGGGTGTGGCGGGGGTTGAACCCAGACTTGCATCACCCCTCGCCCCTTTGTGTGGAGCTTTATAAAGAGAGGGTGATGAGAAGAGAAAAAGGTGAGACACCACCTAAACCTCCCAGGTACACGATCAGCCCAGAAACACGACATCGGATCCTGGCATGTCTGGACCCGATTTTTCCACCAGGCATGTAATGGATGAAGACATTATAGACTCAAAAACAATAGATGAAGATACGGAGAATATTTTGGTTCAATTTGAAAGAGATGGTCCAAAAATACCAGCTCTAAAAATAACAGGAAATGAGAAAATAGTCTGGCTCAACAAACCTAAACTCGATATCTCTCTATGGACAGACTGCACCAAGAATTACTTTTATTCAAACACCAAATATTTTAAAAAGACTAAATTAAATGACCCTCAAAAAGAATATCACTTGAAGCCAGCATACCTGCCCCGGTATGAAAATAGTCCTAAACCTTGCCCGCCAACCTCACCATGGATATTCAACGTGGTTTACCTGACAGTAGCGGGAATAAGTATTAAATTAAGATGGGGACCTAACTATCGTGAAACCTTCCAAAGTCGATTCTTTGAAATCTCTGTGGGAGGCATGGTGATATGGACCACAAGCCCCGCTATGGTGAAAACCATCCAAGGAATGGTGAGTAACCCAGAGCGCTATGTTATCGAGAACCAACACCTACCTATAAGAGTGTTAAGAGACCGTATGAGGACCCCCTACCAACGTTGGCACAGGCCATGGTCCAGAGAAGGGTACGTGATGCATGTGTTGTATCAAGACCAACCATTAATGGTTCTAATAGAATCTGTGACCCCAGGGGGTGCCAGAGGAGATCAGTATTTCATAGCTTTTTATAAAAAACACTTGAAATACACACAAGGAGCCAGTTTCCCCCAGAAATGGCGCTGGGAAGGACGCCAGTCTAAACCTGGCGAATGGCTGGTGATTCAGTGGAAGTGGGTGTGGAAAGGATTGCAACCTGGATTGCCACACCCCTCTCCACTTTATCTAGAACTCCTCAAAGACCGAGTGACCACAACTCACAGGCGCTCGAGAAGGAGAC
>JBBPBX010102942.1:0-11964 GCA_038048925.1 Garcialebias charrua | reverse complement strand
ATCACTACACACCTAAAACCGAGGACCTTCACAGCTTTAAATCAATGGATGCTTATAACTGTAGGGATATTGCAACGGTCAGTTTTGCTGACTGTACAATATTCCAGATGAAGGATGTGAGTAGATTTTATCTGACACAAACTTATCATCAATATTCACGAGTTCTCTCTTTTTCAGCTTAATACCAATAATTCTATACCTTGACCAGATGTAATTCACAGGAAACGTTAAACTTATGTTGGTACAGTAGGACCGAATCATTTATTTAACAGAATCATTAATTACATCACACATTTGTACATGATTGGTTGATCATTTTTCCTATAATTAACTTCAGCATAGATGAAACACGCGTCCGTAATTTCATAGGAACAACAGAATAAAGTTATGGGTTTTAATAACTTATATCTCTGCTGGCACAATAACTTAAAGTTTAGTTACTTAAAGTAAGAAAGTTTCAGTGAAGAGAAAATGGAGGAGGAAGAAAATGAAGGATGAGGAGAGGTATTATCTTGACGTGTTTTAACCAGAAACATGGCAGCTCTCCGGCCGATCTCGGCTACACGTTGGTACCCTTGGTAAAGCATATGACGACTTGTTACCTCGTGAAGATGGTCAGTCCCAAGTTGGTCCAACTGGCCAGTTTGTTTACCATTCTCAGCGTCTCCAGACGTCTGCCTTGACTCGAACCGAAAGTAACGGCAGTTCCTGGTTTGTTTTTTCAAGATAAGAGCTTCCTTTGAAGGAATCTCACTAAAAGAGAGCTTTTTCAGCTGTTGAAGATGACTTAGAACTTGGCATGTTATAAGTCTTTAACGGAATGACGTGGTCATTAGCGTGTTGACCAGACGATCATCAGTTCTTTGGAGAAGACCATGGTTTGAGGCTTACTCCAGCAGACTCCGATGCTCAGACAGGATGTGTCTTCTTAAGAAGAAAGTGTGAGCAACGTTACGTTCAATTCTCTCGCTTGCTTGTTTTGCCAGTTAGAGAGAGACGGAACGCATGAAGGTCAGCTTAGAAGAACAGATAGACTTTATTTTTAAGAAGTCGTTTAGAATGAAGGGAGAGAACAGATTAGACTGGAGCCAGCTTCATAAAACAACTGATTAAAACTGCATTCTAACTTCTAACAAAACTGAGCAGTTCAGTCTGACATATTAATTCACTTTCAACGTTTGATTAATCATATGAAGAAGTGATCATTATTTTGAAATAACATTAAATTTCCAACTTGAATTAACAGTTTGAATTAAATAGTCTTTGACTATCTATTGGATTCAGTAATGCTTATACAAGTAACACAAGGTTATTCATTAACACAAAATAGAGGAATAAGAGAGTCTCTTATGACTTATTGTGTTTTGATTCAAAATAATGTAATAAAATAGTGTTAATGTCTTTTTACTGAAAGTATCAGTGAAAAAGTGTCACTAGGACATATCAAAGAGACGAAGGTGTATCAAAGACCACCGTCTGTATCACTACAGTCCCCCCTTTTGGAAGTCATCGCCCGTCCATGGAGATGAGTTCCAACACGAAAGGATACCACCAAATGTCTTTGATCTTGATGTAATCAAGCAAGTGGAAAAAATCAAAAATTATAATCCCATAATGTTTTTGAAAATTCCATACTGTTCGTAGGTAATCCACAATCCCTTGGAAAACAAAGTCTTATAATCCACAGCGGTAATTCCAAAGCATTAATTCCAAAACCATTAGAGTTGTTGATTCCATCAGCAACAATTGTTTTTATAATCAGCATGTAGAGGGGATCCCTCGATTGACGTAGAGGAGGCGACCCTTGGATGAAGGTTGAAAATCAACGTTGGAGTAGCAGGTCCCCACATTGAAGGTTGTAGGCTGGTTGGCTTCCAGTCGGTGCCACTCGGGTTTTATGTGTCATGTATTTATGTGGTTTTAGGTGGGCTTATGATTGGGATTTTACATTAGCCTTACCTATATGCACCTGGTATGTAAGCTATCATGGTTTAGATCAGCTATAACTACTAATTAAGGGGTGGATCATGCTTCAAAAGTTAAATATAGGGATCTACGTCTATAGACAGTTCAGGAAGGCTTCTGTAACAAAGGCCTCTTCTTCCAAACTATTCCTCCATTTGTGATTTAGTTTTAGTTAAACAAAAAAATAGAAAAGACAATATAGTTTGGCCTAAATGTCTGTTGTCCTTTTAGACAACGACGTAGGATTTGGTATTCCCTATAAATTTTGAAGTCTATGGCGAGACTCATCAAAATGAATAGATGATCTAGAATACAGTAGAATCAATCGAATCGGTTTAATTTAGAAATTGTGAGACCAGTGTAGTTTATGGTACCTAAAGTAGCTTTTAACTACATTGACTCTTCATTGACTGAGGTTTAACAAAATGAAACTGCATGCTGGCTTAGTCAAATCCATTTAAGTCTTTAACTTATCATTAATAAAAACCTCTTTTGGCTGGGAGTGTTCAGAAAACAATACCAAATTTCAATAAAAACAAAAGTAGCAATTAAGCAACTAGAAAACAACGTTTCACTGCTTCAACTCACTCTGGTCGTCAGAATCCAATGTCAATTAAATCCTGCAGATTTAAATAGTTGTTAAGGTTAGTTTTTTGTTGTGGGTTTTAGCCTTAGCGTTTCTAAGTTCTAGTTGGAGCCGTTTCTTTCAGCAAATAATATAGTTTAAACTGTTTAGTTTATTTACTATTGTGTGCTTGGACTACCTTAATTTCCCATGAAGTCTGTGAGTTTGCGAGACCTTTGTTGTTTGTGGGGTTATTGAAATCTTTGTCTTTGACGTGGGCATGACCTAACATCACCCCCCTGAGGTCATGGGGGACCACGAACACAGGTGAGGACGTCCGTCCATGGGCACAAGTTAGGATGCCATTGTTTAGTTTAAACTGTTTTCGCAGCTGAGAGTAGACAGTACACAGGAACCTTTTAGGTTTCGGCCAACGTTTCTTCTCACGTTTACCTCTTTCTGTGTAATTCAGGTGTGTCACAACTGTCGGCACAGTCGCAGGTGTATCTGATTGTTCAGACTGCGACGGGTCACTGTCGTTGTGTGTGTTTTCCCACTTCTTGACTGAAGAGGGGCTCTTTGAGTCTGTAGAAACTATGTCATTTCTGATTAGTTCTAGACTCAAATGCTCTTGAACCAAGGTTTCCTCGAAAGCTTGGCTGATTGCCAATTTATCTGTCCCAGAGGACAGTACAGCGTCATTGGTGTGGGATCCGTGGATCTCCACACCTTCTTCTACCTGTGGTAGGTAGTGTTCAGTGAGTGCTGAATGTTTCAGCTCGCAGAGGAGGTTCTCTTGTTGGGCCAGGGTTGGGTCCAACTGTTGGGTCTCTTCTGCCTCACCTGTTTTTGAAGGTTCACTTACCGGGCTAGTGTTCTCGGTTGGGGAGTCATCAGTGCCTTCTGCGGTACCATCTGTTAGACAGACCGTGTCATGACCTTCAGGATCTTGTTGACTGTCAGCATTTTGTTTGCTGTCAACATATTTATTGTCAACATCTGTGGCATCTGTGTCGATGTTATTGTTGTTAACTGTGTGCTCCGAGTTTTTGTGAAAGTTAGTGCTGCACATCGCTCCAGGTAGGTCAATGTTGATAGTGACATTATCAATGATAACGCCACTCATTGTATCAGGTTGGTCAAGCATTGTAACATTCAAATCTTCTAACAAACTACTTACTTCCTCTGTCTCTTCCGAGCATAGAGGTGTTGGGCCATTAATCTGGGGCATTCGTGACTCTTTGCATGTCTCGAACTGTTCTGTTCGAGGCGCGGGAGGTGCAGTTCCGAGGTTCGGGGGTTTCTGTTGGGACCACGCATTGTTACATGAGTTTAGGTCCTCATACTTCAATTTCTTTTGAAGTTCACCCACCGGTAGACATTGGTTTTCACCCACCTGGGTCTCTTAAAGAGTGAACACCTACCTTTTGGGGTTCATCGCTTGTCTCAGACTTTTCAATCTGAGGTACTTTAGGAGCGGGGCTCCCTTTAAACCATTGCGAGTCACTGTTCCAGCTGGCACCAGCATTTCGTTGTTTGTCAGTTTAAAAATCTTGTTTATTCTTGCTTGCATTATCCAACTCTTCTAACAACTGACGTATGTTCTCCATCTCCTCTGAGGTCAGAGGGCCTTTGATACGACAGTGTTTATTCTCGCTTTCTATAGGAGAGAGAACCTCTTCTATTTTTAGCAACTGGGATACGACCTTTTGACCTGGGCATACCTCAGAGTATGTGTTGCTTTGCATGTGAGCCTCAAAAGCAGTTACAGCACCCTGTTTTATTTCATCCAAAGATGTTATTATAATGCTGGTGAAGATTCTCAGTCGTCCAGGACATGATGAAATCAAAAAAGGCGTTCAATACAGGATCAACTGGACTTTATTTGTTGCAGAAAACGTTTCGACTTCTGTCCAGAAGTCTTTTTCAATTCTGAATGGAAGCTGTGAGAACGAGAAGTTTTATACAGGCTTACAAGTCACGCACCAACATATGAAATTGGAAACTGAAATAACACCACAAATTAACTAACATGCCCATTCTATTTAAATTGACAAAACGACACATTCCAGCTTAACAAAAGGGGGTTTGTAACACATACATGTAAATTGAAAGATCACACCTAACAGTAGGAGGTTCCCTTGAGGTCTCTGTTAGAAGACACAAAACTGTATGTAAATTGACAAACAACACCTCCCAAACAACAACAGAGGCTACTCAGAGAACTTTGTTAGTCTAATTTACAGACAAGGCATCCCTGCTCCCATCCGGTGTAAAACGTTTCGGAATCAAATCCAAAACTGAGTTATAGGTCTTAGACAGTTGAAATCTCAGACCTCCTCCTCTGTTAAGAGAAGGTTTTTCTCTCTTAATGGTTAGGAAGCTGTGTATGTTAAGAGAGAAAAACCTTCTCTTAACAGAGGAGGAGGTCTGAGATTTCAACTGTCTAAGACCTATAACTCAGTTTTGGATTTGATTCCGAAACGTTTTACACCGGATGGGAGCAGGGATGCCTTGTCTGTAAATTAGACTAACAAAGTTCTCTGAGTAGCCTCTGTTGTTGTTTGGGAGGTGTTGTTTGTCAATTTACATACAGTTTTGTGTCTTCTAACAGAGACCTCAAGGGAACCTCCTACTGTTAGGTGTGATCTTTCAATTTACATGTATGTGTTACAAACCCCCTTTTGTTAAGCTGGAATGTGTCGTTTTGTCAATTTAAATAGAATGGGCATGTTAGTTAATTTGTGGTGTTATTTCAGTTTCCAATTTCATATGTTGGTGCGTGACTTGTAAGCCTGTATAAAACTTCTCGTTCTCACAGCTTCCATTCAGAATTGAAAAAGACTTCTGGACAGAAGTCGAAACGTTTTCTGCAACAAATAAAGTCCAGTTGATCCTGTATTGAACGCCTTTTTTGATGTTATTATAATTGACACCAGGTGTACAATGGCAACTTGAATCTAATATCAGATATTAGATTATTTCTGAAAACAGATTTGAAAAGCGTCTGCTCTTCTAGGCCTGGTTCCTTTATGTCACCTGCATACGCCTTGAAAATTCTGCCAAAGGATGTTCATCTTTTTTCTGCAAGACATTTCGGGCAGCTAAGTAGTCACCACACAATGAGAGAGATTTTCTCTCTGTGCGAGGTGCAGGGGGAGCAGGTCCTCGGCTTTGGGGTTCCTCTTGGGATCCTTTGATATATGAGTCTTCTAGAGGCACATACTGTATGAGCCTTGGACGTGCACCTTCTTGAACTTCCATCCTTGTATTGATTTTTGTGAAAATCAATAAGACAGTTTGTATTTTAATGTGTGCAGATACATCTTCACTTTTAATGTAGCACTGAGTCAATCAAACTAACCAGCTATGTGGTTTAAGTGTTTCACCGTGTAATAAGTATTTCTATTCATAGGTACCTTCTTTCAGGGTTTACCCTTAAATGGATTGTAAAAGTTAAATGCAAGCAGTGTTAACTTTAAATATAACTTATTTTTTAACAACAGTTACTAACTAACCCAAGCATGATTTTCGTTTTACTTACTCAAACGCTTTTTAAAAGATTTGAAATAAATGCAATATTCAGGCTAGCCTGTATAAATAAAGGTTGAATGAATGAATTCACACTAAAATGTTCCCAGGATGCTGCTCCATCATGCCTTAAACAAAACAACCTTCAAAGATGTTGACCATCAAACACATCGTCCGTGAAGAGATTGGAACAGAGCAGGCAGCACAATAAGGGGCCGTTTACACGGTGTGTATTTTGAGTGAAACCACAGTTTTCTCTCTGCGGTTCTGCCAATCGTTTACACAACACCACTGGCCCCCCTCTTTGAATCCGAAGGTTTCTGAATCCACCTCTCAAAGTGGAGGTTTTTTGCTGACCCCCGATGATAACGTACACATCTCCCGCTTAGCTTTTGTGTGAACCACATGCGCACAGCACACACGCGCTGGAACGACAGCATTTCTATCAACAATAATGGTGGCGGACCGCATTCTGAACTACAACTGATTGAATATATTTTGAGTCTCATATTTAACTAATCTACACCTGAATGTAGTTGCATCTGTGTTGGAAGAGACACAGCTGGATCCAGTTCTAAAGTCACTGTTTATTGAACGAGGCAGGCGGATATTTCACGTGCCACGTTGCACTATAAAAAATGTGTTAAAATAATAACAGTTTAACAATAATAAACAATATTCATGTTAGCGTGGGAGATATATAAAGTTATCTGAGCTAAATGAAGCTGTCTGGACTTGTTACGTCATTTAAACGATGCATAACATGTTGCGTGTTATTAAAGTTGAAAATGAAGACACCAGATTTATTTTGTATTTATTTATTTATTCAACACCACAAACTGTACGTCACACAAACACTGATAATTAAACTGAACACTATTAAAACACGTTAACTGAACTGTAACTACGTTATTGAACTGGACTCTGCTATGTTTTCATCCTGGATACTGGACCCACATCCGAACCGTCTGTTTGGTGGAAGGACAGCTACTCGACCTCGCAGGAAAAAATAAAAACTCAGTTGGTTGTTGTGTGATCAAACTAAACACAAGCAAACATGAGTTACCTGCTGTAAATCAGCTGGTTATTACGGACTTAAGTCCGACATGTTGCCTCCGTTCTGGTCCACTCAGCGACTGGTGTGGAGCTTGTTAGATGAAGCAGGTCCTGCTTGGCGTCAAATCTGTCGACTCTTGTCCAAATTCCAGCTTTAACTTGTTGTTAAGTTGTTGTTAGCTCAACCTGTTAGCTCAACTTTTAGCCCCAGAGGAAAGCAGACTGGGACAGCACGCATGCGCATTAGGTGAAGCTACAAAATTCCAGCGCCATCTAATGACCCGGCATGGTAACTACAGAGGATTCACGAGAAGGGGGGAGGGGGATTCATGAGGGCGGGGGGAGATTCGAGCAGCGACATGTAAACACTAGAATTCGCCCGTGTCAACGCAGATCTTTTCCTCTAATTAACATACCCAAAACCTCCGTTTCCCCCCATGTGTCCGTGTAAACAGGGCCTAAGACAGTGATAACAACGAACACAATAGACATTCAAAAATGATTCATACAAATTTACAAAGTAAGTTTTTGTTTGTTTGTTTGTTTGGACGAGCAGCGAAGCACTGCGAAGGCCTATTGTAATCGTAGTGTTTCAGGACCGAGCTGAAATTTTTTCTTTGGCCTTGTGGGAGCCTTAACATATCCCAAAACTCACAAAATTTGGCAGACGCATCAGGACTGCTGAAAATGTACATATTTTCAAAGTCAAAGTCAACTTTATTGTCAAAACTGCGATATGTACCTGAATGTAGTTGGATATACACAGGATTGAAATTTCATTTCTCTCAGACCCCCAGTGCAACAATAATCATTTAAACATTAAAACATTTAATAAACATAAATAAAACATAAATGAAATAATAAAAGTGTAATAATAAAAGTGTAATACTGTCCTGAGTTTAGCATAGTAGTACAAAAGTATAAAAAGTATATCTATAAAATAATATGAAGGTTCTGACATTGACATTTGTAATAAAGCGAAAAAGCATCATATGAAGTTTATGTATGAGGTATTTGATATTGGTATAGAGGTAAAGTGGCATATGCAATAAGGCTAGTAAAAAGAATATACATATCAGCAGTAGTGTAAATGTAGATGTAAACAGTAGTATGACTATAGACAGTAATGTAATACAAACAGTAGTGCAAATATGAGAAGTAGTGCAAATTGAATGAGCAGTGTGTTGAGTGTATAACTCGTTTTGATGACACAGAGTCTAGTGTTAAAAATCTTTGTGTTGTGTGGTAATGTGTGAAAGTTTTCTTGTGTTAAGTTACTGACCAGAGGGAGGGGAGGAAGAGCAGGCAGAGAGTTCAGCATCCTGACTGCCTGGTGAACAGAACTGTCTCTCAGTCTGCTGGTTCGAGCCTGGAGACTCAGCAGTCTCCTCCCTGATGGCAGCAGTCTGAAGCAGCTGTGCAGTGGGTGTGTGCAGAGGCGGTCCTAACCTATTTGGTGCTCTGTGCGAGCAACCCCAATGGCGCCCCCCCCCCCCCAAGACAGTGGATGCACTGTCCACAGTGAGTCTGTCCACAGTGAGTCTGTCCACAGTGTGTCTGTCCACAGTGTGTCTGTCCACAGTGTGTCTGTCCACAGTGTGTCTGTCCACAGTGAGTCTGTCCACAGTGAGTCTGTCCACAGTGAGTCTGTCCACAGTGAGTCTGTCCACAGTGAGTCTGTCCACAGTGTGTCTGTCCACAGTGTGTCTGTCCACAGTGAGTCTGTCCACAGTGTGTCTGTCCACAGTGTGTCTGTCCACAGTGTGTCTGTCCACAGTGAGTCTGTCCACAGTGTGTCTGTCCACAGTGTGTCTGTCCACAGTGTGTCTGTCCACAGTGTGTCTGTCCACAGTGTGTCTGTCCACAGTGAGTCTGTCCACAGTGTGTCTGTCCACAGTGTGTCTGTCCACAGTGTCTGTCCACAGTGTGTCTGTCCACAGTGTGTCTGTCCACAGTGTGTCTGTCCACAGTGAGTCTGTCCACAGTGAGTCTGTCCACAGTGAGTCTGTCCACAGTGAGTCTGTCCACAGTGTGTCTGTCCACAGTGAGTCTGTCCACAGTGTGTCTGTCCACAGTGTGTCTGTCCACAGTGTGTCTGTCCACAGTGAGTCTGTCCACAGTGAGTCTGTCCACAGTGTGTCTGTCCACAGTGTGTCTGTCCACAGTGTGTCTGTCCACAGTGTGTCTGTCCACAGTGAGTCTGTCCACAGTGTGTCTGTCCACAGTGTGTCTGTCCACAGTGAGTCTGTCCACAGTGTGTCTGTCCACAGTGTGTCTGTCCACAGTGTGTCTGTCCACAGTGAGTCTGTCCACAGTGTGTCTGTCCACAGTGTGTCTGTCCACAGTGTGTCTGTCCACAGTGTGTCTGTCCACAGTGTGTCTGTCCACAGTGAGTCTGTCCACAGTGTGTCTGTCCACAGTGTGTCTGTCCACAGTGTGTCTGTCCACAGTGAGTCTGTCCACAGTGAGTCTGTCCACAGTGTGTCTGTCCACAGTGTGTCTGTCCACAGTGAGTCTGTCCACAGTGAGTCTGTCCACAGTGAGTGTCTGTCCACAGTGAGTCTGTCCACAGTGAGTCTGTCCACAGTGTGTCTGTCCACAGTGAGTCTGTCCACAGTGAGTCTGTCCACAGTGAGTCTGTCCACAGTGTGTCTGTCCACAGTGAGTCTGTCCACAGTGAGTCTGTCCACAGTGTGTCTGTCCACAGTGAGTCTGTCCACAGTGAGTCTGTCCACAGTGTGTCTGTCCACAGTGTGTCTGTCCACAGTGAGTCTGTCCACAGTGTGTCTGTCCACAGTGAGTCTGTCCACAGTGAGTCTGTCCACAGTGAGTCTGTCCACAGTGTGTCTGTCCACAGTGTGTCTGTCCACAGTGTGTCTGTCCACAGTGAGTCTGTCCACAGTGAGTCTGTCCACAGTGAGTCTGTCCACAGTGAGTCTGTCCACAGTGAGTCTGTCCACAGTGAGTCTGTCCACAGTGAGTCTGTCCACAGTGAGTCTGTCCACAGTGAGTCTGTCCACAGTGAGTCTGTCCACAGTGTGTCTGTCCACAGTGAGTCTGTCCACAGTGAGTCTGTCCACAGTGAGTCTGTCCACAGTGAGTCTGTCCACAGTGAGTCTGTCCACAGTGAGTCTGTCCACAGTGTGTCTGTCCACAGTGTGTCTGTCCACAGTGAGTCTGTCCACAGTGAGTCTGTCCACAGTGAGTCTGTCCACAGTGTGTCTGTCCACAGTGTGTCTGTCCACAGTGAGTCTGTCCACAGTGAGTCTGTCCACAGTGTGTCTGTCCACAGTGAGTCTGTCCACAGTGTGTCTGTCCACAGTGAGTCTGTCCACAGTGTGTCTGTCCACAGTGTGTCTGTCCACAGTGAGTCTGTCCACAGTGAGTCTGTCCACAGTGAGTCTGTCCACAGTGAGTCTGTCCACAGTGAGTCTGTCCACAGTGTGTCTGTCCACAGTGTGTCTGTCCACAGTGAGTCTGTCCACAGTGAGTCTGTCCACAGTGAGTCTGTCCACAGTGTGTCTGTCCACAGTGAGTCTGTCCACAGTGAGTCTGTCCACAGTGAGTCTGTCCACAGTGAGTCTGTCCACAGTGAGTCTGTCCACAGTGAGTCTGTCCACAGTGAGTCTGTCCACAGTGAGTCTATCCACAGTGAGTCTGTCCACAGTGAGTCTGTCCACAGTGAGTCTATCCACAGTGAGTCTATCCACAGTGAGTCTGTCCACAGTGAGTCTGTCCACAGTGAGTCTATCCACAGTGAGTCTGTCCACAGTGAGTCTGTCCACAGTGAGTCTATCCACAGTGAGTCTATCCACAGTGAGTCTGTCCACAGTGAGTCTGTCCACAGTGAGTCTATCCACAGTGAGTCTGTCCACAGTGAGTCTGTCCACAGTGAGTCTATCCACAGTGAGTCTATCCATAGTGAGTCTATCCACAGTGAGTCTGTCCACAGTGTGTCTGTCCACAGTGTGTCTGTCCACAGTGAGTCTATCCACAGTGAGTCTATCCATAGTAGTCTATCCACAGTGAGTCTATCCACAGTGTGTCTGTCCACAGTGTGTCTGTCCACAGTGAGTCTGTCCACAGTGAGTCTATCCATAGTGAGTCTATCCACAGTGTGTCTGTCCACAGTGTGTCTGTCCACAGTGTGTCTGTCCACAGTGTGTCTGTCCACAGTGTGTCTGTCCACAGTGTGTCTGTCCACAGTGTGTCTGTCCACAGTGAGTCTGTCCACAGTGAGTCTATCCACAGTGAGTCTATCCACAGTGTGTCTGTCCACAGTGTGTCTGTCCACAGTGAGTCTATCCACAGTGGTCTATCCTTAGTCTATCCACAGTGAGTCTATCCACAGTGTGTCTGTCCACAGTGTGTCTGTCCACAGTGAGTCTGTCCACAGTGAGTCTATCCATAGTTAGTCTATCCACAGTGAGTCTGTCCACAGTGTGTCTGTCCACTGTGTGTCTGTCCACAGTGTGTCTATCCACAGTGAGTCTGTCCACAGTGAGTCTATCCATAGTGAGTCTATCCACAGTGAGTCTGTCCACAGTGTGTCTGTCCACAGTGTGTCTGTCCACAGTGTGTCTATCCACAGTGTGTCTGTCCACAGTGAGTCTGTCCACAGTGAGTCTGTCCACAGTGAGTCTATCCACAGTGTGTCTGTCCACAGTGTGTCTGTCCACAGTGAGTCTATCCACAGTGGGTCTATCCACAGTGAGTCTGTCCACAGTGTGTCTGTCCACAGTGAGTCTATCCACAGTGTGTCTGTCCACAGTGTGTCTGTCCACAGTGAGTCTATCCACAGTGGGTCTATCCACAGTGAGTCTGTCCACAGTGTGTCTGTCCACAGT
>JBBPBX010102941.1:0-11964 GCA_038048925.1 Garcialebias charrua | reverse complement strand
ATCATCATGAAGTGAGCGAAGAACACCCTCCTGCAAACAATGTGGTAACACAGATTGTTCAACCTCAGTCTGTCCGTCAGAAGTGTAAACACAACGATAAAGGACAGATTCTCTTTCCCTAAGTCGACCCCACTGCCGAACTAACTCTCTAGTGGCTTTATCAAGCCCATCTCTCTCCTTAGCATCAGGCTTCCTACCCCTTACCCAAAATCGCCTAAAGGAACCAACAACAGGATCCTGATGTTGCAATGTACTAAGGTCAGTGGTTGACAGACCAGGTAATGCACAGATCTCTTCCTGTACTCCAGCAAACCCCTCATCGAAGCCGGCCCCTACTTCTCTGTGCATGACATGTTGACGGGACAGTGCATCCGCATTAGCATTTTGCGAGCCTGGGCGGTATTTCAAAGTCAAATCAAAAGCTGCCAATTCAGAGACCCATCTCTGCTCTGTTGCTCCAAATTTCGCTGTAGCCAAATGACTTAATGGATTATTATCTGTAAAGACTGTACACTTGTTACCCAGCAAATACTCTCTAAATTTTTCTGTAACCGCCCACTTAAGAGCTACTAATTCTAACTTCATAGAGCTGTAGTTACTCATGTTACGCTCAGTGGGCTTCAGACTGCGACTTGCGAATGCTATAGGACGCAACTTACCCCCATGCTCTTGAGAGAGTACTGCTCCTAACCCTCCATGACTGGCATCTACTTCCAAGACAAAAGGCTTCTGGAAGTCTGCATAGGCAAGAACAGGAGTTGTTATCAATGTAGCTTTGAGCTTCTGAAAACTCTGCTCACACTCTTCATCCCAGAAGTCACCCAAAGGCTTCTTAGGGGTTTTACCCCTTTTCCTAGGAGGAAGCAGTCTAGCAACAAGACGATTTAACGGGGCAGCCACCTTTGAAAAACCACCCATAAACCTCCTATAATAACTGGCAAACCCTAAAAATGAGCGAAGCTCTGCCAGAGTAGCGGGTCGCTTCCAGTCTCGTACTGCTGCTACCTTATCTGGGTCTGTAGAGACCCCCTCCTCTGATACCACATGACCCAAATACTTAACTCTCTTCTGGAAAAAATGACATTTTGATAGTTTGACCTTTAACCCCTGGCTTTCCAATCTGGAGAATACCTGATTTAACCGTTGCAAATGCTGTTCGACAGTTGAAGAGAAGATAATAACATCATCTAAATACAAAAGCAGTGACTGGTAGCGGCAGTCTCCAAACAGACGCTCCATCAGACGCTGAAAAGTACTGGGTGCATTACATAAGCCAAAAGGCATGCGATTAAACTCAAATAGTCCAAATGGTGTGCAAAAAGCAGTTTTTTCCTTGTCCTTGTCAGCCATCTCAACCTGACTGTACCCACTAGCCAAATCTAGTGTTGTAAACCACTGTGCTCCAGCCAACGCATCCAGAGATTCATCAATCCTAGGTAAAGGGAATGCATCCTTCCTTGTTTTAGCATTCAGCTGTCTATAATCCACACACATGCGTAATGTACCATCTTTTTTCTGTACTAAAACTATTGGTGATGCATATGGACTACTGCTTTCCCTAATAACATGACTTTGTAATAGCTGTTGAATGTGATTACGGACCAGATCATACTGAGAAGGAAGAATGCGTCGATAAGGTTGTCGTACTGGTGTTTCATCTAACAAGGGGATCTCGTGTTTCACTAAATTGGTACTACCCACATCTAGATCACTCCTGGCAAACACCTTGTTGTATTTTAACAACAAATCCCTTGCCTGTTGTTTCTCTTTACCATGCAGATTTTCAAACTCAGGTAGGTCTAAGTCTGTGTTATTTAAGGCATTTTCATGACTAGCAATGAATGCTGTACAACTATGTGAGTCAACAGAGACTTTTATCTTAGACTCCTCTGTCACCACAGTAGCAGTTTGAACAGTGGCCACAACTCTACGAGGTGCTAACCACACATCACTTTTACCCACATTGGTAATGGGAACACACACACCACCCCTCCCTGCCTTCACTAAAGAAGGTGAAACCAACAAACCCTCCGGGAGGCTGCTCCCCTCATGACCCAGAGGCTCAACTAACAAATCAGTAGGCTGGTGTACGAGCATCTGTGGACAAGTCACCGGCACATAACACAGACTTCCAGCTTTGACACAAAAAGATTTCTTACCCTGAACTCTGACCTGATGAGGGTCAGGGGAGTTGGCCATAGCTTCCATCATCTGACAGTATCTCAAGGTTCTTCTCCACCCCCGCGGTGCTGACTTGAGTACAGGTGCTTCCCAGAGATCAGAGCCATATTGTTTACACAGATCAAGGTAAAGCGGGTTAAACACATTCATTCCCAACACCCCAGGTACATCAAGTTTCTTTCGCTTCATGTAACTATCAGTTGGATCCTCAACTATCAACACACCTTGACGAGGAAGCAATACACCCAACACAACAACATCAAGCTCTATGTAACCAAGGTAAGGAATTCTTAACCCATTTGCTGCTTTTAAACCCAACCAACCACAGTCCTTTAGGTCTTTATCCGACAAATGAGAAAAATTGTTTTTAAAAGCACTTTCTGTTAAGGTAGTTACCATAGACCCACTATCCAACAAACAATTTACCCTAACCCCAGCAAAATCCACCTCCCCCTCCAAGCATTCACCAACAAGGTTACAGACATTCGACCCATCATCAATGGAGCCATGAAAACCGCCCACCAATGTTTGGCTCTGCACACTGGCGGGTTCTAGTTTTCCAACTGCTTGGGGAGAACAGCTTGCTTCGGCTCAGTGTTTAAAGTGGCAGTACAATATCTGGCAATATGCCCACTTTGGTTGCACCGAAAACAAATTTGCTTACCATCAGCAGTTCGGCTAGGACGAAAATTGCGAGTTCTGGGGGGAGGTAAAGTTTGAGGGGTCAAAGCCTTCATGACCAGTTCCAACTGAGTCTGCTGAGCTTTTAACAAGGACACCAACTCCCCATACTCAGAAGGGCGGGAGACAGAACTTTCACAAGAGGCAAACATTTCATTCAAGACTGGGTTGTTAGAATTACACTTGAATTTAGATGACTGATGTTCATATTGTGCCATCCACCTAGTGGCTTCCCCTCTAACATCCCGGATGGTCCACGCTGGGTTGGAACTGATTAAATCTCTGAGTCTTATTCTGAGTGCCTGCTCTCTCACACCATCACAGAACTGGTCACGTAAGTCTTTAGAGGATTCTGAAGCAGCTTGTACATCATTTTTGACTATCTGATCCATCAAGTCCATAAGAGCATGAGAATAATCAAGCAATGACTCCCCCTCAAGCTGTTTACGGTTAAAGAATCTACGTTGTAATGAGATTCTTGAATGCATACAACCATAGACTTCTTTAAGTACATCAAAAATACCTTTAACGCTCTCCTTTGTAGCTGCAGGAAGAAATTTAATTTCAGTCCGGGCAGCACCCTCTAGATGTTCAAAAACAATTTGTGCCCTGTCCTTTTCCGTGAGCCCTCTGGTTTGCACATAGTTACTCATCAGTTCAATCCATTCATCCAAAGTTAACGACTCTGCACCATCCAGTTTTCCAGAAAAGAATGGCAGTTTTCTGTCCTGCTGCACATAAATAACAGGAGTGTGCCTTACAGTTTCTGCAGCTCCTGAAGACGTTGATGGCCCTTCTGAGCCTGCGGCCGCTCCTCTGAGAGCCGCCAGCTGACTTTCAAGGTCCTTTATTCTTTGTGACATGGCCTGTTTATCCAGCACCTCCTGAGCCGCTGCGCTGCTGGACACGTCCATATTGATGCCTTGTCACCAACGAGAAGTCCCACTCCCACTGTCCCTGCCGTCCTTATAATGTAACTCGTACACAAAAAAAAGAAAGAAAAAAACTGGTCACTTCCCGTACTTGTTTACCAAACAACGTCAAATGTTATGAGCCGAGAAAAGTAACAATTAAACACTGAGAATAAATATGATTTACAATAATGATAATATTTATTTTAACATAGAAAAAGGGTTTGATTTAAAATTAACAGTACAGAATATTATTTAGGAAGTGACCCAAGATGTTTAAAACAGTCAGCTGCCCTTACATGCACTACAGAGACAAAAAACAAAAATACAATTCAAAAAAACAAGGCAGACCAACAAAAGACAAAAACTTTAAGGACAGCAGGTGACAGTGATCAACTGAAAAAAACAAGACAAATTTATTAAATACAAAACTTTAATAGAGTCACTCTTAAAACAATTTAAAAATCACTGCACCTGCGGCGTCTGATAAGCCCACACCCAGTCACAGCAAATCCCGAACGGCACAGAAAAGTGTGGCCCTATCAGACAAAAATAAAGAATAAACAAAACCATATACTGTAATACAATTTAAAACCCAGAAACCTGCAAGCCCACCTGTGGCGTCGAACCCCACACCCAGGTAGTCCTGCTTCACTCTGCTTCTTTAAAACTATGTGGTCCTGTTGTAAACACATCACACATCAGAATAAAACCCACCCGTTTATAAACAACAACCAATATGTTTAAAAACAAGCCTTCAAACCTACCCCAAGCGCCTGCCCCACAGCATGTGTGAACACAACACACCTGGCCACTCTCAGGAAATTGCACCCTGTCATCAATACTGACAACTTCCCTTTTCTAGAGGCTCACAACACAGGGAAATTGTGCCACCTTGTGGTGCCACCTGTTACAAAAGGCTTAAAAAAAAAAGAAATTATTACCACAAAATTTCCGAGACTAGGATTTGAACCAGGGTCTCCCGCATTCAAGGCAATCTCTCTAACCATTGCATCGCGTTTTGTTTATATAAACAGCCCTAAACCGTTTCCCATTCATTTCCAATGGTAGTGTTAAACCACTACGGACGTAATATATTTTCGGCCACTACAGCCCTTGTGGCGCTGTTCGGATGTGACGCAGCGGACATGACGCAGTTTATACTTGCCCGGCTTCCTTGAAAAGGACAACTTCCACTTTTAATCGGAGAAAGAAGACAACAAATAAAAGAACAGCGATCTTCACATGCATCCTTCACATTTTAAAGGTAAGTTATGCTGATGGTGAAACATAAATATATGAAACATGTTTATCGCGTTTTTCCGACCGAACATATATTAAAGCTGCTATATGTAACTTTTCTAACAATATATTTTTAACATATTTCTTCACTCTGTCACTAGATTGATGTTAGAGAGGTAATCTCTGAAAAAAAAAAAAAAAAATTGTCCCCTTGCTTCTCCAGGTGGTAAATAAGCATTTCTAAAAAGAAAAAGTGACCCGCCATTTTCCAGCCAATAAAAACAAAGTTTGTAACCAGCCAATAAAAACCGAGCTTGAATTTGAATCAGCCAATAAAAACAGAGCTTGAATTTGAATTTTAACAGACCACAAGGGGGCAGAGCCATATATGGCTCTGAGGGGGAGGGATCAGAATGCTTTGCTTGTTGAAATTTTTTCTAAGTGCTGCAGTTCTACAGAAACTGCAGACTGAACCTTTAAATTAATGACAACGTTACTTTCTATCACAGTGTGCTCCTTTGTCTGGCGTTGGTCAGTAATAAAACTATTATGGTTTTATGAGTGGTTTATGTGTCTGTGTTTTACACTAAAACAGAATTAAGACCATGGTGATTTCTTAAAAGTAAGTGTTACAACGCTGCCTAACAAACACTAACTGTTAAGGACCAGGATTACTTTATGTTTGATTCACAGATTATGTCCAGTGTTTTTTATTAGAGCGAGGATAAAGTCAGCATTTTTTCAAAATCATAGATTCTGTTTCAATTTTTGCCAAAATGTAATAATAATAATTAAAATAATAATATCAGAGAGAGTACACTGTGTTGAAACACTAATATCTGATTACAGTACAAGTAAATAAAAACAGATACATCATTATATTTTATGTCCTTCCTGTCTGTAGCTGCACTTTGAGCACCTTTTGAGCTAAATGAACAGAATAGAAAATATATTTGTTTCATTGCTGCAGGCCAATCTGCTGGTTTCCTTAAATATAAACTTTTTGAACTATCAGTACGTTGAATAATCAGTTGAGCTCTTGTGAAAAATATATTTCAAAGGTTTTCAGATTTTTTTAACGCATGATCTACCCTTTTTTGCTCTATACTAGGCCAAAATGCAGAAGAAGAACATCTTTTATCCTGGAAAACAAAGTGTTGTTTTCCGCAAGGGGCCCCTTGGATTTCTTTGCCAGGACCCCTCTCCTGAGGCTAAAATTATAAAAAATAATCCTAGTATCAGGACAAATCTGAGCCAAAGATAGAGGACATTGTGCGGCAAAATGCTTTGTCTGTAGTTCGTCAAAGAGGAGGGGGATGTCACAGATGATTCAGAAGTGCTGGGAGACTACAACCTCCAATTTGGCAAATACAAAGGGAATTCTTTCCAGTGGCTTTTAGAAAATGATGTGGGTTACACTTTGTACCTCATCAAAAACCTGCAAAAGGAGGAGGAAGCCGGTATCTGTATCACAGAGAGCCTTAACAAGGTGAACCTCCTGACTTTTGTGAAGTATGCTCTCAGTTTTAAGGAGATACAAGATGCCCTGGACTACGAAGCCAGCAGAGACAGCGTCGCAGCAACTCCTTGTGAAGATGACCAGCTGTTTGGTTTTGGCTCTCGGGCCAAGAGCACTTGGAAGGAAATTTGGGCCAGTAGAGAAGATGGTGTCTTCATCCTAAAGACGAGCTGCCTTCCTGGGACCAGGATGAAGAAGCTGCAGCAGTACCTGCTCAAGAGACAGCAATCATCCTCCAGTCATACAACCACACCATCCAGTGTGCCACAGAAACCTCTGGGTGAGCAACTAAAAATGTTGTATTAACAGTTTTAAGATGAAAGGACAAAAATTGCCTTAAAAATTGTATATTCCTCCCAAACTGATCCTTGATTTGTGTATAACATAATTTTTTGGTTTCTCATAGTGATGGAGGAGGACGAAGGATTGGAGGCTGCAATGCTAAGCATCTCACCCTCTAAGCTCCTGTGTCAGAGCAGTACGCACACTATAGTTACACTTGATGAAATTCTAAAATATAATCCGCTTGTGTTTAGTCTCTCTCCCATATTTGTCTCTGTGTACACAGTGTCAGGATCAGCGGAAACAGAGGGAACCCCAGTGTCAAACAGAGCAAAGACAGGGTTTTCTTAAAGTAGGTGATTTCAGGACTGGAGTGTTCTCTTTTACGATGAATAACCCTCCAAAACTGAACCTTGACCTATTGTGTTCTTGTGTTCTGGCAGAAGCAGAAGGAATGAAAGTCCACTTTTTTGAGTTTCCACTAAACACCACCTGTTGTGTTCAATTGTGATTCATACAGTGACTGATACATTATCTTTATTTAGGTCCAACTGCAACAGTGTCCAGGTGTTCAGGCGAATCAGTTGATTCAGAATCCTCAACAGGTAACGGTAAAGAAATTTAAATTCTATTACTGAAAATAAATCTGATGCTGTAATGTTTTTAGGCTACATAAAATCATTTGTTTATTTTCTTCTGATTGTTTACAGTCCTGGCAACCACACAACAGACATCCGTGGCCCTTCCATCACAACAGACATCCGTGGCCCTTCCATCACAACAGACATCAGTGGCCCTTCCATCACAACAGACATCAGTGGCCCTTCCATCACAACAGACATCAGTGGCCCTTCCATCACAACAGACACCCGTGGCCCTTCCATCACCGCTGCCATTTCTAGTGAAGGAAAAACGAGTGCAAAAAATACAGAGTTATTTAAAGGTTCGTTTCAACTCACCCTTAAATATCTATTTGTTGCAGAAATAGCAATGTCTGGATAATTTTCACAGCTACTTAATCTGTTGTCTAAAATTATACTGAAGCCATAAATAAATAAGTAACTGAAAGATATCACTTCTGTTCAGATTCCAGCACAAGTGCAGCTTCAAGCTCTGCACAGAGACCTTTCCTTTGAGGACAGTGCTGAAGATGGTAAGAACTGACTGCATCCAAAAAACAATTATTTTATTACTGAGTAGTTTGCTTTATTAACAGAATTTCCACGCTGTCTGTCAAATATTTTGTAAACAATGTGGCTAATATTTGGAACACAGTCTTTTTTTTTTTTAATGGAACCCTAATTCCATGTATTTTTATTTTTTTATAATAGCTCCCTCAGCTCAGCCGCCCTTTGCTGTTCCTCTGCCTCAACCTGACCATGACATTAACCGCTGGAACTGTTCTCGGCACCAGAAACTGTGGATGAAGACAGAGCTGCAAGATCTCGTCCTGTGGCCTGGCTCTCGTCCTGTACGTCATCTTGGATATGCAATTTCCCTCTGGCGTCATCCTCCGCAGCCTCTTGATTGGGACAAACACAGGACTTTGAAAAGAGAAATAGCAGCTCCTTCACAGCTTCCTCTGCCATCGTTCATCACCAAACAAGTACAAACTCCACCTGTGACATTGAGCTCAAATTTGGCTGTTCCACTTGCTGAGGCATCAGTAGCACAACCGGCCTTCAGTCCCTCTAGTTACTTCCTAAAGCAGGAAATCCAGTCAGAAATACTCCAAGTTTCTACAACAGGTGAGCAAACACAGTGCTATGTATTTACATTTCTAGATTAAATTTAGGAAATGTATAAACTTATACTGATGAATTGTACTTACCTTATTGTGTTTCAGAGACTTCACATCCTCTGCCTCTGCGATCCTCACCAAGGAGTGCCCGCACTGGACCAGTAAAGACCGGTGGACGTGTCTTTGTGTTGGATCACACACGCTGGACACCACCTATGAAAGAGGCGATTGATGGCTTGCTGCAGAAACACCCAAGCTTCACATCTCACGGTATGTGAAGCACTTGTCAAAGCTCCTGAACACCAGCTCTTCGTTAAATACAAGCCCTGAAAAACTTGTGGAAACCCAGGAACTGTGGCACACTTTAACCAGTCAGTCAACCAGTGTGTCTGTGACCACCATTGAGCCGCCTGTCTTCAATCCACACGCACCTGCTTTGTCCATCCCTATTACACAGGACTCGTTAGAGAAAATTGTGGAGGGCATTTTAAATAAGCAGCAGCAACAACAGCCCGAGCAGAAGAAAAGACAAACAAAGACTTGTCTCATGTGGACAGCCAATGTCTCGTTATGAGACTGATGGTTCCTCCATTCATTTTTTCTTCATTCAGGGACCTGTTCGTTACTTCTACTGCTCAAAAAAGGTTCATGTCACTTATGCTGCTGAGGGACTTTCCAATCCAAACATGTCCTTTGAGGAATTTTCTACCACAACTTTCTTTCAAAGGGAACTGCAGGAAACAAAGAAACGAGTGCAGGAAAAAAATGACAATAAGAGAAAAAGAACAGAATCTCAGCCAACGGGCCGTGTTTGCAGGTTTTGTCATAGGAAGCTGAAGCAGGGACCAAACAGCCCACACATCCATACTGGGTTCCCTGGTGTGGCAGGAAAATATATATATATTGTCCATCAAAGGTTCTGTCCATTTATCAGTCACAGGGTATGGTCAGGGAGATGAGTTGGGAGGAGTTCTCCAAATCTCCTTTTTATGAGGCAGAGAAACAGAGATGGGTGGCAGAGAGGAAAAAATAAACCTCACATAGTTCTATTGAGATGTTTATTTAGTTATTTTATTATTATTATTCTATATCTTCATATATTTATGCAAATTAAAAAACTGAAAATACTGTAAATCTGGGAAGTTCACATGTAAATATTTCACAGAAAGAAAACATGTTATATAGCAAGGTCACAGTCTTTTTGGTATTTTATCTATACCATGAATGTATTTTCAGGAAAGTCCTGAATGTTTTTATATTTTTTATGGAAGAATTCTGTACTTAATTTCAATTTTTGTAAAATAGTTGCCCAATTAAAGTTTGATATGATAAACTTTGCCTTTGTAGTGTTTTATTTTGTACAGCTGTAACCACACCTGTTCAAGGTGCATTTCTGACATGCTTTTGTACCTGTTTTGCACATTTGCTCAATTATCCCATTGCTACATTTAATTTACTTGAGAAATTGCTTGAGAAATTTCTGCCAGGACCGGGACTCGAACCCACGTCCTGATGTCAGTCCGTTACACCTATACGTGACTGGCCCGCGCGGACCCAACTTGGAATCCATGCATCAATCCTCCTCCGCACACTATTAAAACAGATACAACGTGACAGTTCCGATGTAGTGTAAAATATTTGTTTTTTTCATTCATTCATTCAACATTTACACAGGCTAGCCTCGTTGAGCCATGGGGACTCATTTACAAGAGGGACCTGTTTCACTCACATCCAGAGTTAATTTTAGAGTTACCAATCAGCCTAACATGCATGTTTTTTTTGGACTGTGGGAGTTAAAATACACAAATAACTAGTGCCATTCCGAAAAGTATAATATGCTTTATGATTTGTTCTTTGTTCGACTGCCCCTAGTGGTCTGGAGCACTTCCGTTGTGGCTTTTCTATTTGCAGCTCGTTCTGTTTGCAGGTCGTCCCCTTTTGGGAGCGCGACTTATCTTTTGCAGTGCGCCTCATCTGTTGGAACGCTGTTTTCATTTTGATGCGTGTTTCAACTTTTGGAACGCTGTTGTTTTCATTTTGATGCGTGTTTCAACTTTTGGAACGCCGTTTTCTTTTTGCAGCGTGCTGTTCTGTTTTTGCTGCGCGTTTGCACCCCTCGGCCACCGTAGACAGGTATGTCCAGAGCAATACCATTAACATAGTAACTTTCATTGTCACTTGCTTCTGTGCTGTCAGTGTCTACGTGGTGGACAGACTTCCTTTGTCCCTGCCTGTCAAACTGTGGCCTGTCAAACTGTGGACCTGGACCTGCAACATTTTCTGAAGTGGTTCATCTTTTTACAACCATTGCACTGCTGTCCAAAAGCAGGGCATTTGTGTCTTTGTACCCCATGACTGCCACCACAGTTACTGCAGTTGGTTATAAACTGTGTGGTGTTATTGTTCATTTTGCTGTGAAACCTGTTCTTTTCAGCAGCTCCTCTGCTGATACTCGTAGCATGAACAGCATCAACTGTTGTGACAGGGTTGTGTGGCGACATTAGCGTTTTATTATGCTCCTCAGTCATTTCATGGATGTGACATATTGAAATGGCCTTGGCCAGCGTCGGATCACAATCACGTACATGTAACAGCACTTTCCTGAGGTGGTCGTTATCAATGCCACAGACTAGCCTGTCTCTGATAAGTTCCTCACAAAGTCCTCCAAACTTGCAATTCTTGGCTTTTATTTTCAAATCACTGACATATGATTCGATAGACTTGCGTGTGTTGAATTTGTGTGTTGAATTTGTGTCTTTCCATGGTGATGTTCGTTTGGGGGTTGCACAGTTCACGAAATTTTCTTTTGAGGCAAATAGGGTCCTCCCTGGATTCCGCGGGAACCAGGACACGTCCTTCTTCCCCATCTTCACCGGGCTCCCGTATCTCAGCTGCATACACGAACGAGCGTTCACGTTCAATAGCCTCAGGCCCGGCGAGATTTAGAAGAATGTAGGCTTGAGTGCGCGCTGGTTTGTCCGAGTGCGCTGCTGCGATGAAAATGTCGTATTCCTGCTCGAACACGCGCCAAGCCTCCGCCACGTTGCCATCAAAGACTAGAGAGTCGGGCCGTCTGAAGCCTTCCGCCATGATGATGTGAAGAAGCACGATGGTTCCACACGATGTACTCACAACGCGAGATAGTCCACAAAATGGCTGGAGTCCACAACTTCTGACACCATGTTGAGTGTTGTGATAATAAGCACTCGAGTTGAAATAGATGACAACTTGTTTTAATAACTGATAACGCTGTTATAATACATGTACAGAGCAGTAACGGGTCCGAACCTGCCTCGTGCCCAAGCGTTAACCCAACCACCAGGTGCGCATGCGTGGACCCAGAACTCCCCAGAACTACGGCAGCTGTGAAGGCTCAATATTACTGTGTGCACAGTCAATATTCTACA